>APFE030287210.1:2731-47721 GCA_000404065.3 Pinus taeda | reverse complement strand
TAGGCAAAAATCTCTGAAGGATGACAACAATAGGGAATCAGTTCCTAGATTAGCTCCAGGTTGTTGGGAGGGAGTTAATGCCTCCTATATTTGATGTGAGGGAGTTATGAGGTTGTTAGATTCTCTATTCTATTTAATAGGCAACCATTCGGATGGTTTGCTAAGAGAGTGTGAGGATTTCTTGATGTAATCTCCAATTTATTTAATATATTCCTGATGCCTATGTTTGGTGGACGTAGCCCAGATTGGTTGGGTGAACCACGTTAAAAAGCTGTGTTCTATGTGTTTGATCTTCTGTTGTGTTAATTGTGTGTTTCATTTAATTGTTGTGCCTGAATTCCAACATTCTGAACATTTGTTTTATCTTTGTCTTGAGCTGTGAAATGTATAGAGATATTTTAGATTAAGCTGAACATTCCTTTTATCTTGGTCTTGAGCTGTGAAAGATATTTTAGATTAAGCTGTAAAATGCGTTTCTTCTTTCAATTAAAAGTAAAATGAAATAAAAAGTAAAGTATAAGTCATAAATTACAAAAATCATATCAATCTTAAGTAACAATGCAATTAGGTTTACTTTTATTGGTATTAGGATTTATTTAGAATTCTGAAGAAATATTTCTTTTATTAGTAGTAGGATTTTATTGAATACTGAAGAAATATTTCTTACATAAGTATGAAAGTCAAACAATTAACTTTACTTATACTTGTATACAAATCACTTTTTTACAGGAGTGCTGTATAGACACAGATTTGCTCAACCTGGAGTTGTTTTAAATTTTTTGAAACGTGTTAGTGCATAGACACAGACTTGTTCAACTTTGTCTATGTTCAACCTAGTTGTATAGCAGTGGTTTTGAAATGGGTATAATGTCATCCATCCTATTACAAAGTAAATTAACCATAAGAAACACAGAGTGAAATCTAGAGTGAATATCAAATGCATAATTAAGATTGTAGGTTTTCTGAAAATGTAGGTTATTTTAAAATGAAATTGCAGAAAGGTTGGCGAAATTTTCTGATGGGACCAGCCCGTTAACTTATGGATTAATGTTAATTAAACAATGATTAATATATGATTTGGTCAACACGTATGTTTAGTCTTAAGCAGTTGATTAACAAGGATATTTGTCTCTTGGCATTGATTGTGGAGTTATCGCTTTGTACTCGCCTCAATTTTCTTCTTCCTGCTCTTTGGTTTTGCTAAAACCCTCGTTTCACTTAACTTTGGCATTTTTCGGCTTCTCTCTATCGCGATGAGGGTTTGTATGCTCTCGTCAGCTTGTTTGCGACCATGTCGAGCTCGCAGTAATGCTCTGTATGCACTTGGCTATGGGTTCCTCCTCCTGGTGGCAGGGTAACTCCGCCCACACTTGTTTCGTTACCTGGTTGCTTGGGAACTGTACTGGAGGCTTCATTGACTTCATGAGAGGGTTTACTTCGTTCCTCTGTTCGCTCTTTAACCTTCTTCATGGTTACTATTCTTTCCTCCATTCCCTTATCTTGCACTACTTTAGTTTTCTGGTTACGCTTCCGGTTATTGGTTCTCTGGTTGATGTATGAGTGTTTTTCGGTCTTGGCAGGTCTCAATCACAGTGGACTTCCTCAGCTTCGCTTGGTTATGGCAAGGTAAGCTTACTCATCCATGCTATAGCTAGTCTTCTTTGTTTTTCTTCGACACTAATGGTAGTTGCTCCTTTGTATGCAGGGTTTTCACTTGTGACTGCAACTTAGTTGGGGTTTCGTTCCTCCAACACTATAACTCTTCAGGTAAGCCGGCTCTTCTTGCTCTACTTGTCAATTTTCACTCTCAGGTGTTATTTGGCATACAATTAACTGATATGGTTCTGTTGGTTTTCTGTGGCAGGTTAGGGTTTGCTCCAGGCTTGGTCTCCAAAACGGTTACAACCCAATGACTTTGGTAGGGTCTTTCTCTGCTACTGTTACTTAGTTTATAGTCTTCTTTTCTCTGTCATGACATTGGGGAAGTCCTGGTTCTCCTCTCTCTATTTTTCCTTTGTCTTTGAGTGACCTTCGGCTTTGATTGTATGTAATTTCGCCTGCGTTTTGGGCTCTGGTTGTATGTAATCTATTCTGCTTACTCTTTGGTGACCGACTACGGTTCAACCCTAGCTTCGGGGTTTGATTTTGTCGTGCCTTACTCTATTATTATCTAGCACTTTGAACTATTCTTTATGTATGCCAGCATTATATTTATAAGGAGGAATTAACAAGAAAATTGTGTGTAAATGATTTACCTCTGTTATAATTGCATTCTACAATAGTTGCATCCGCGTTCCGTTGATAACTGTCTCATAGCTATTGTTTGCTTTCGTATGTTTGGAAACTGTTGTTGTCGCTGGAACTCCATGTTAGGAACGCTCTGTTATGGCTTCATTGCTTGAACTCATGAACTATATCTTTGCTTGCTAAGAAAGATAAATGGAAACACACGGTGCTGTTTAATTGACACATACAATAATTAGAGGGAAGAAATAAATATCATAGATACACTATTTGTAGATGGATTCAGATACTCAGGTTTTTGAAAATTATTTTCTCTTTTTTTGTATTTCTGTTCTCGTGCATTGGACCCCTTCAAAAATGTATTACATTGGTCTTTATATTGTTATCATACAGTTAACCAAACTGTTCACAGTTATTCTTTAGTTGCTTCTACAGTTACACAGTGGGTAACCATTTTGGTTCTTTTTGGGTTTTCTTGTGCTGTAAGATATACAATATATAGTTTTTCTTTTAAATGAAAAGACGGTTGTAAGATAATTGATCAAAACGACTAAATAATGTGGTGGTAATGACCCTAACCCAACTGTACTATTCCTAAATATCCCTTAACTAATAATGAAATAAACAAGTTCCTAAACATTGTTTTGATCAACAATTGTAAATGAAACTAAATGATAATGAACCTGCCCTCCTTAGCTGAGACTAAACACCCGGTCATGGTACCTTCAGTTGGATGCTCCTGCATCATTTTCAGTACCCAAGTTGTTGAATATAGGTTATTGATTGAAGTTTTATTATGGGTTTTTTTAGTACCATCCTCTTGATGGGCTCTTTAGTACCATCCTCTTTATGGGCACTTTAGTAACATCCTCTTTGATAACGTAACATCTACTAATCTTTTGCTTCTGTTTTTATTTTTTATTTATTATTAGTGACGTAACGTAACACAAAATGGACATTGCAATAGTGAGAGGGGATCGATTCCACCTGAAGAATGCTCACCAGAGGAAAATTTGAAATTGTTTTGTTTATGACCAGACCAAAGTTTAATTTTGCCTTGGATGTGAATATTTACACAAAGGAAAATGAAGGCGACAACATTCTTAATGGAGAATACATTATCTACCACTCCTAACTCATCTATACATAATGTACATTTATATTTCGTAAATGTTTAGTAAATATGTTTCTCTCATTATCATTTGTATTACAATAGATCAAATCAATTTCATTTGAATGCAGTTTTCTCGTACAAAATGATGTTGTGTTTCAATATGCTTTGATCTGGCATGATAGACTTGGTTGTTTTCCATTTTGATGGAGCTTTGATTATCACATTTGATGGGTGTTGGGACTTTCTTGTTTTTCTTCCATGTATTTAGGAATTCTTCTTAGCCAAATTGCTTCACAGGTTGCACTGCATAAGATCTTGTACTTTTCTTTAGTGGAAGAGAAAGTAACAGTTAGGTGTTTCTTGTTGTTCCATGACATAACTTTGGATCAAATATTGAATACATAATCAGAGGTGCAATTATTGTCATCTAGATCTCCTACCCAATCATAATCTGAATGAACTATTAATTCAACATTCAAACCATTAGTATATTCAATACCAAAATTTTTAGTCTCCTTCAAATATCGAAGGACTCTCTCAATTTCTTTCCAGTGACTTTCGTGCGGCTTAGCCATAAATTGACTAAGTATGTTCACTAAATATGCAATATTTTGCATGGTTGTAGTTAAGTAATTCATAATTCCAACCAATTGTCTATAGAATGTGCCATTCATTTCTTTCATTTTCATCATCACTATATTGAGTTTAACTTTATATTTCAATGGTGATGTTGCTTTACCTCCATTCATATTGAATCTTCTAATGAATTCAAGTGTATATTTAATTTGTGTAACCAAGGTTCTACCATTATCTCGACAAACACCAAGATCCTTCATTTCAAATTCATGCGATAGACAACTTTTGATCTTTTCAATTAACTTGATAGCATTTCTTGCTATGATAACTTATAAAATGATCAACAAATACAGAAATCAAGACAATATGTCATTTTTCATCCCTCTTGATGTACCAACCTAGATCCATCTTAACTTCGGATCTAAAGTGCCAAGAGAGATCAAATCTCTCGAGGTGCAAACCTCTTTTTTGAGTAAAAAATTTGAGGAAATGTTTGCACCTCGAGAGATTTGATCCCTTTCGATGCTTGATAGATTCCGAGTTAAGATGAATCTAGGTTGGTTTCAGTTGTGTGCGGCGAAGGAAAATCTATCGAACATATGACTAATTTTATCAATAATATGTAAATACATCTAATATTAATATAACCATTTTAAATATGCTAAATATGTTTGAGATTTATTGTGGTCATTTTAATTTTAAATTTTTTTAGTTACTTCAGTTTGTTGAGATGATGAATATTGTCAATAACTTTAATGATGAGAAATGATAAAATAAAATTTTTGAATGCGAAGTGACAATGTAATAATGTTGAATGATAGAAAACGTGAATAATAAAAATGTAGTCAATTACAAATAGTCTTCATTGTGATCAATCTCAAACTATTTTCTTCTACTATTCTTATTGTCGGCCTTGTTAGTTTTGTTATATTTTCATATCGATTATTTGAAAAGGATAGTTGAAATCGTAAACCATTTAAATATTTGGCTCGAGCTGTTGTAGTAAACATCATACTTTGTCTCTCTTGTTTTATAATATTAATAGGTTGAATTACTATAACACAAAAATCAATCCACATTGTCAATAATTTTTTGTGCTTACACTGAAATCAATGCATACTATTAATCCAATTACTTTGAAATTAATGTACCATCATACATCTAATTACATCAAATCATAAATCAACATATACACTAAAATCAATGAATCTAATAAAAGAAATCAAATAGGATTAAAAAACATCATCTACACTTAAATCAATGCATCAAATGCAAGTAATTAAATGAGATTAAAAATCAACATCTACACTCAAATCAATGCATCTAGTGAAACTAAGCAAATAAGATTAGAAACCAACATCTACACTGAAATAAATGCATCTAGTGCAAGGAATCAAATATCATTAGAAATCACCATCTACACTGAAATCAATGCGTTTAGTGCATGCAATCAAATAGGATTGGAAATCGTCTACATTGAAATCAATGCATCTAGTGAAATCAATCAAATATAATTAGAAATGAATATCTACATTGAAATTAATCCATTTAATGCAAGAAATAAAATAGGATTAGAAATCACCATCTACATTGAAATCAATGCATTTAGTACAAGCAATAAAATAGGATTAGAAATCATCTACATTAATATCAATGCATCTAGTGCAAGTAATAAAATATCATTAGAAATCACCATCTACACTAAAATCAACGCATCTAGTGCAAGGAATCAAATAAGATTATAAATCACCATTTACATTGAGATCAATGCATCTAGTGCAATAAATCTTCTTCCCTCTCCCCCCTCCATTTATATCTATATCTCCCTCCATCTCTCCTTTGTCTCTTTATCTCACCCCCCCAAACACACGCTCTCTCCCACCATATATATCAATCTCTCTATCCCTCCCTTCCTGTCTCCGTCTCTCTTCTTTCTCTTCACCTTCCATCTACATCTACATCTCACTCGGTCTCTCTATATCACCCCCAAACCATACACTCCCTTTCTCCAATATATCTATCTATCAATCCCTCCTCCTCTACCTATCTCTCTCTCTCTCCCCCTTCTCTCCCTCTCCCCAGCTTCTATCTTTCTTCATTTCTATTATCCTCTCTCCTTCTCTCCATCTTCCTTATCATTCCTTCTCTCTCTCTCTCTCGCTCTCCACCTTTCTCTCTCTATGTCTTTCTTCTTGCCTCCTCTCTCTTTCTCTCCATTTCTATCTATCTTTCCCTACCTCGCTCCACTCTCTTACATCCTCTCTCTTCTTTTCTATCCCACCTCTCTCTCTCTCTATTTTCACCTTCCAACTATGTTACTATATGCCTCTCTCTCTCATTTTCTCCATTTCTCCTTCTTTGTCTCTTTATCTCACCCCCAAACATACACACTCTCTCTCCATCTCTCCTATGTCACTCCCTCTCTCTCTCCACTTCTCACTCTCTGTCTTTCTTTTTCTCTCTCTCTCTCCCCCTCCAACTCCATCTCTCTATCTCTCTCTCTCTTTCTCTTCCTTTCTCCCTCCCTTTATCCTCCTCTCTCTCCCTTTCTCTCCTACATTTCTCTTTCTTCCCCCATCTCTCTCTCTCTCTCTCCCCTACAATCCTCCCCCCATCACTCTCTTCCTTTCTCTCCCTTCTCTCTTGTCGACCCTGTTCCCCTCCCCTGCCCCTTCTCCCTGTTCCCCCCCCTTTGTGTTTCTTTGTACTCTCTCTCCTCTCTCTCTCTCTCTCTCTCTTTTCCATCCAATCCTCTCTCTCTCGCTCTTTCTCTCCTTTCCCTCCAATCCTCTCTCTTCCCCCATCACTCTCTCTCTCTATCTCTCCAACTACGTTATTATATCCCTCCCTTTCTCCTGATCTCTCATTTTCTCCCCCCTTGTCTCCATCTCTTTTTATATCTCTTTATCTCACCCCTAAGCATACACACTCTCTCCCCATCTGTCCCTTGTCCCTCCCTCTTTCTTCACTCCTCACTCTCTATGTATTTCTTCTTCTCTCCCTCTCGCCCCCTCCAACTCCATTTCTATATTCCTCCCTCTCTACTCCTCTATATCTCTGTCATCCTTCCTCTCTCTCTCTTTCTCCTACCCCCCTTTCTCTTCCCCCATCTCTCTCTCTCTCCCCTACAATCCTATCTCTTCCCCCGTCACTCTGAAGTCCTATCTCTCAAGTCCTTTCGCTCATCCTTCCTCTCTCTCCCTTTCTCTCTTGCCTCCCTCTATGTTCCCCCCCCTCTCTCTTTTCCATTAAATCCTCTCTCTTTCTCTCCCTCTTTCTTTTCCATCCAATCCTCTCTCTCTCTCTCCCTTTTTCTTTTCCCTCCAGTCCTCTTTCTTCCCCCATCCCTCTCTCTCTCTCTTCCTCCTTCTACGTCTCTTTATCTCACCCCTAAACATACACACACTCTATTCATCTCTCCCTTGTCACTCCCTCTCTCTCTACTCACTCTCAATGCATTTATTCTTCTCTCCCTCTCTCCTCCTCCAACTCCATTTCTCTATCCCTCCCTCTCTACTCCTCTCGCTCTCAAGTCCTCTCTCTCATCCTTCCTCTCCTACCCCCTTTTCTCTTCCCCCATCTCTCTGTCTCTCTCTCTCTCTTCCCTCCAATCCTCTCACTGTCGCCCTCCCTATCTCCTCCTCTCTCTCATCCTTCCTCTCTCCCCCTTCTCTCCCACCTCCCTCTCTCTTCCCCATCTCTCTCTCTCTCTCTCTGTCTCTCTCTCTGCCCTCCAATCCTCTCATACGCTTCTCTACCTCTCTTACTCCCCTCCCTCTCTTTGTCTCTTCATTCCTCCTCTCCCCTCTCTTTCAGTTTATCTCCATCTCTCTCTTGTCACTCCCCCTATTTCTCCCCCTCTATCACTATATGTCTTTGTTCTTTCCTCCCATATATATCTAGAGTTGACATATATATCATAATATATTAATATATATTATAATATAACAAATTTTGTTGAAAATAGCAACAAGAAATGCTAAAAATAACATTGCTATAAATAGCATTTCAGGATATATTTCAATTTTGATTTGTCCTTAAATCAAAATTGAGAATTAAAATTTGAATTTAGTCTCACTGGCTATTTGAAAAATAATTAATTAATTCATATTGAGTTAATTAGTTAGAGAAAATCAAATATGAAGTCTATGTGAAGACATGCAACATTTATTCCTTTGATTGAGGAAGTTATCCCTTAATTAAGGAGATAATGATGAGTTGTATTTGAGTTGTAATTAGTTAGCTCAGTTAACTGAGTTGAGTCCAGTTAAATTGGTTCCAAACAGTTGGAGGAACTAATTGTGAGTTCAGTCAGTTAATGCATGCATGCATGTAATTAGTGTTCTCTAGATAACTGAATATTCTCTCATAAATAACCAATGCATGTCAATTCATAGAAAGATCCAGTTGAGATTAAAGACATGGGCATTGTACTATCAGTTGGAGGAATTTTCCTATAAAGGAAATTCATCCATGCAAAAGGAATTAACTCTTTCAGGATTGCGCAGTTATTTCAGAGGCCAGTGTTGTGTGAGGTGAGAATCAAACAGGTTGTAGCTAGAGGACCTAAGAGAATCTGCGCAAAGAAATAGGAGGCTTGGAGGACTGAATGAAGGCATATGTGTTGTCTATTCTATCTATGAGCAGCAGTGAGGGATTGTACTGAGAGCTGGATAACTTGTGAGCTAAAGCTTTGTGTAATCCTGAGATAATTTCCACTTGTATGATAATACAGATAGCGGGGTTTTTAGCGAAGGCTTTCCCCAAATTATTCTTCTGTGTTTCATGTGTGATTGAATCTTCTTCTTTGTTATATGTATTCTGGTTGATCTTGCTCAAAATCGATTAAGCTTTCGCAAGTTTGTTTGTAGAAGTAGATCAAGTATTTTTCTTTAGTTACATTGCATTATCAAGTGATCTACAGTGAGAATCTGTACATGGTATCGGAGCCAAGTTTATCAAAGCAAAGGTGATCAAAGCGAATAACAGTATACAAAGAAGGGAGAAGTTCGAAGTTTAAAATCACTGATTATAGAATTCGAATTGTTATCACATCTCAAATTTCACCAATGGCGTTCAACGGTTTGAGACTCGAGTATTCCCTTGATGGAAACTCAAATTATATAGCCTAGAAGGATCGCATGGAAACGGTATTAGAGAACAACGGTCTAAAGGACTTCATTGATCAAAAAGTCATCAAGCCAGCAGCTGCGAATGCCCAAGAATTGGCAGAATGGAAGAAATGTGTGGCTAGAGTCAGGAGAATTCTTTTGGAGGGAGTTCGAAACCACATTGTCTCGAGTCTCCATGGGAAGGAGACACCGTTTTTAATGTGGAAGACATTGAAGGATTTATCTCAGAACAACGATCAGAGGAAGATGGCGTTGAAAGACAAGCTTTGGAAAATCAAGTGTGAAAAAAGCGACACAATCTCTACATATCTGAACAAACTCACCACCTGTAGGAATGAGCTTGGAAGTGTAGGAATCATGACAGCCGATGATGACATGGTGAGTTTTTCTCTCCTCAGTCTCCCTAAGAGATGGCATAGCTACCAAGACTCAGTAAATGAAAGAGAGAAACTGCCAGATCGGGAACCACTGTGGTCGGATCTGATGCAGGAGGAGATCAGGAGAAGCACAAGAGATGGTTCTTCATCCAAGGAGGATGAAGAAAATTGCGCCTTAGCGAGTAAGGCAAAGAAAGGGAAGGAGAAGGATTCTCATCCCAAATCGAGTTTTTCTCATGGAGGGAAGATTATTGACAAATCTAAAGTGAGATGCTTTAATTGTCATGAGGTAGGACATTATGCAACTAATTTTCCATTGAAGAAATCCAAGAAAGATCTGAAGGTGAGGCGTTGGCCTCTCAGTTCGAATTGGATTTTACCCTCATCACATGCATGGTTTCATCGATGATGGGTTGTGGTTGGTTTTTTGACAATGGAGCCTCATTCCACATGACCGACGATAAGAGTCTGTTCAATACCTTGGAGGAGAAAGACCTCAAGATACTCATAGAGATGGGTAATGATGAAAAGTATAGTGTTTCAGATGTGGGCACGGTTTCTTTTCAGAGGGAGCCTGGAGCTCGCATTACCTTGACAGATGTGAAGTATGTGCCAGGACTGAAGAAGAACTTGGTATCGATCGCGATGCTAGAGGACAAAGGCTATGATGTAGTCTTTAATAAGGGAAAGGTTTTCCTTAGACACATCACCATAAGACAGATGAAGAAGATCAGTTCACGAGTCAAAAACCTGTATGCTCTTGTGGTTCAAGATGCATGCAAAGCCTTGAGGAGCAAAGCAACTGTTGGAGACTTGGTGATTGAGAGGGAGAGTACATTACCACTCAACATGCAACACCAGAAGAAGTCTCAGACAATTGTGGAGTAGCCACAATTGGTGAAGCAACTTCAGAAGGCTGTGGACCAACCACAACTGGAGAAGCCGAGAGGAGATCGAATGGAGGCATCCACTCATGCAGAGATCTCCAGTAGGGGGAAATTTCGAGTCAAGTGGGCAGAGGGATCACATGTAGCTATACCTCCAGGTGTGAGGTGGGGAGATGTGAAGTGATAGTCCAAAGAACACTGAAATAAGAGTAGGATCCTTGAGGTACCCAACCTCTTTGAATAGACCTTGCTACGGGAGCCTCGATGAGGAGTAGCAGGACTGGATGAGTGGGTAGAGACGGATGCGGAGGGAGCTTCAACATCAAAGGGTGTTTCTAGCCCAACAGGGAGGTCAGTTGGGAGATCAGTTACTTCTCAGTAACTGAGTTGCAATGCAGCAGTGGGCAGCACGATGCAACATGATGAGAGGAGGTGCAGTGCGGATGCATGCTGGGAGATAGGACCAGCAGCAGCATGGATGCAGCAGGAAGAATCAGTGTGATTGATGCAGTCAGAGATCAATGTGACAGAGGCTAGAGCAGTCAGATATTGAAAAGTGCATAGAAGGATTGACAACAGTGCAGAAAGGCAGAGTCAGCCGAAGCACAGAGTTTTCAGTCGACAAAGGCAATAGCAGTTAGAGATTTGATAACACAGGCATCATTCTCATTCATGTTGGATATTTTTTTGTTTCTCAGTCACTGGAGCAAAAACACTTGAGAGAAGTGTTGTATGCAGAACATCCCAAAGGTTCAGGATCGGGTTCGAGTTGAATGCCTTTCTTGTTGAGAGGGAGTGTTAAAAATAGAAACAAGAAATGCTAAAAATAGAAATGCTAAAAATAGCATTGCTATAAATAGCATTTTAGGATATACTCCAACTCTGTTGGAAATAGCAAAAAATAGAAATGCTAAAAATAGCATTGCTATAAATAGAATTTCGAGATATATTCCAATTTTGATTTGTCCTCGAATCAAAATTGAGAATTAAAATTCGAATTTAGTCTCACTCGCTGTTTGAAAAATAATTAATTAATTCAACTTGAGTTAATTATTTGGAGAAAATCAAACACGAAGTCTATGTGAAGACATGCAACAGTTATTCCTTTGATTGAGGAAGTTATCCCTTAATTAAGGAGATAAGGATGAGTTGTATTTGACTTGTAATTAGTTAGCTCAGTTAAGTGAGTTAAGTCCAGTTAAATTAGTTCCAAACAGTTGGAGGAACTAATTGTGAGTTCAGTCAGTTAACGCATGCATGCATGCAACTAGTGTTCTCCAGATAACTGAATATTCTCTCATAAATAACCAATGCATGTCAGTTCAGAGAAAGTCTCAGTTGAGATTAAAGATAGGGACATTGTACTATTAGTTCGAGGAATTTTCCTATAAAAGAAACTCGTCCATGCAGAAGGAATTAACTCTTTCAGGATTGCGCAGTTATTTCAGAGCTCAGTGTTGTGTGTGAGGTGAGAATCACACACGTTGCAGCTGGAGGACCCGGGAGAAACTGCGCAAGGAAATAGGAGGCTTGCAGGACTGAAGGAAGGCATATGTGTTGTCTATTCTGTCTATGAGTAGTAGTGAGGGATTTTACTAAGAGCTGGATAAATTGTGAGCTAAAGTTTTGTGTAATTCTGAGATAATTTTCACTTGTGTGATAATACAGATAATAGGGTTTTTTAGTTGAGTCTTTCCCCAGAGTATTCTTCTGTGTTTCATGTATGATTGAATCTTCTTCTCTGTTATATGTGCTCTGGTTGATCTTGCTCAAAATTGATTAAGCTTCCACAAGTTTGTTTGTAGAAGTAGATCAAAGTATTTTTCTTTAGTTACATTGCATTATCAGGTGATCTACAGTGAGAATTTCTACAAATTTAATATTTGTATTAATCCAAAGTTATTAAGTTTAATAATATTAATATATTAATATGAATATTAGATTTAATAATAATAATATTAATATTAATATTAGGGTTAGTAATGTTTTTTTTTTCATGGTATTAATAATAATTTGGTCCATTGCCTGTAGAGGTTTGGTTTCATGGCCAGCAGACAATTTGCAAAGTTGTTTGTGCCACTGTGCAAGTCACGAGTTCAAGTTTCGTCTTAACCGATGGCTATTCTTGCGGGTTGGGCGGTTCCTCCTAGAGGTTATAGTGGTAGTCCGTGGGATTCGACCCCGTGTAACGCGAGTACGATACCACCACGTTGCCGATTCCGCTAGTCACAAAAAAATTAAAATAATAATAATTTGATCCATGGTATTTGGCCCATAGGCTTCACCTAAATAAAACCTATTTTTTGAGTTTTTTTAAGTATAAAGAGGTTTTATTTATTTACCATACCTCTAGTTTATTTATATTTTTATTTATTTACTATACCTCTGGAGTAAGTATAAAAATATGCTTTATTTATTTACCATACCTCTGGTTTATTTATATTTTTATTTTACCATATCTCTTTTTATGTATATTTTGTTTATACATAATAATAATTATATTGATTTTTAAATAGGACCGACATTAAATTAAAAATGTTAAAGGTTAAATGTTAAACATTACATGTTAAATTTAAGTTTACATTTCCCGACAAATAAACTTAGAAACTTTATTTAATAATACTCTTGCAATGCTGCAATGTGGTGGGAATATTTGTTTTCCTTATGCAAATAGGAATTTGACAACTAATATATATTACTTCTAGCTAACCCATTACTTTTGGTTGCACAACCATTCTATCATAGCTCATTTTCCATGTTAATAATATATATTACTTCCAACGAACCCATTACTTTCGGTTGCACAACTATTCTATCGTTGCTTATTTTCCATGTTAATATCCGAGAGGTTTTTCATAGGTTATTTTCCATGTTAATAATATATATTACTTCGAGCTAACCCATTATTTTAGGTTGCACAACCATTCTATCATAGCTTATTTTCCATGTTAATATCCGAGAGATTTTGTTGTGTTAATCACTGAGAATGAACACCAATCATGTTAATGATTGAAAACTAACACCAATCCAGCGGGTGCCATGAATATAGAATGAATTTTGATTTGTTAATGAATTTGTAATTGTTTATTTATATATTTTGTAAGTTATTGTTTAAGCCAACATTATTTAGATTTTTTTTGGTTTTTTTTATTTTGGCCGACATTAGTGAAATAATGACTAAGAATAACATAAATCCAATTGGTGCCATGAATATAGAATGAATTTTGATTTGTTAATGAATTTGTAATTGTTTATTTATATGGTTTGTAAGTTATTGTTTAAGCCGACATTATTTAGATTTTTTTTGGTTTTTTATTTGGCTGACATTAGTGAAATTTCAGCGGGACAGACACACTTATACATCTACCCCATACTGGGCTATAGAATGTGCCTCTCAGTGCAACAAATTTGAATTTTCTTTACTTTTAGTAAAACCTTGTTGAAATAAGAATTTATCAATCTTCACATACCAAGACTTGGGTGGATTTTTGAGTCCATATAGTGCTTTCTTTAACCTACAAACAAGATGTTCTTGTCTCTACTTTATAACAACTTCAAGCTGAACAAGATAAAAAAATTCCTTTAATTCTCCATTCATAAACACTAAATTAACATCTAACTAATTTAGCTTCCATTTATTCTTAATAGCCAATGAAATCATCATTCTAATGATATTCATTTTAACTATAAGTGCACAAGTGTCTTCATAATCTATCCTTTATTTATGTAAATAGTACTTTTCTACTAATCTAGCTTTGTATTTATTAATAGTTCTATTAGTAGAGAAAATTTTAGTGGCTAATATTCGTAGGTGGGTTAATTTTCCATGCTTTTTCCAAAAAAAGATTCACTAATTTCCATTTTTTCTAAAAATGATTAGCCTAAATTTTATAATAAATATTAAATATTATATAACATTAATATATAGAGACTATATAAAATTATTAGAAATTTGAATATTTTTTCAAAAATATTGTCAAACGTTTTATAGATTGCATATGATGGACTACGAGATTCACCAAGGTTTCTAAATTTCAATATAAATTTCCATTCTTAAAATTTTCCCTGTCTATTAGCATTAAATTTATTTTTGAACAACCATTTTGAGCCAGTGGGAACTTTATCCTTAAAAAATTATGGCAATTAACAAATTTCGTTTTTCATAATAGAATAATATTCTTCTTTCATAGCATCCATCCATTCTTTAAGGTCTTCGGCTTGCTCATAATTTGAAGGCTATACTATATTCATATATTGAGTCATTAATGCATAATATTTATACTTAACTAGCTTAGATTAATCTTAACTATGAATCTACCAAGCACCAAGAATGGTCAAATCCCTTTCACTCTAAAAGAGGTTTTCTCCTGAAGATATTTGAACCCTCTTGGTGCTTGAAAGATCCAAACTTAAGATGGATCTAGGCTAGTTGTTGACACCTAATCCGAAAGAATAGAGATTATTGTAAAATATTATAACCTAGTTTTAGTTATGATAAGTCATATGTCAGGGAGGACCAAGAGACCTTGGAACTGGAATCCCAAGACTCGGTCACTCATGTATATTACATTTACTGAAAAGTGCAATCGACACAATTAACATTGTGGAGTTACCTCCTGGCTTTACATAGTATCAGAGCACAGGTCTTCCAGTAGTTCAACTAATGTAACTCGTATTATTCTTCCTGTTCTATTCTAATATATTTTGTCACTCTATTCCATTGCTTCAACTATGAGAATAAATACGTGTGTTTTTTTCTCTTGAATGTGTGTTGAACGCTACTCTATGAGCTCTTCTGCGTAGAGCTCAACTACTGAAAATTCAAGGAAGTTTGACTGGTGATGCTCCTAGTTCGACTGGTGCTAGCTCAACTCTTGCACGCTTGTCTTCATGCAAGAAGATAGAGACAACTATTGAACTGTTGTTTGTTGTCCTTGTTTATTAGGTTGTGTTGTCTTTAATCTTTGATATTTTCCTTTTAAGCTCTGCTTTGTTGTTTGGTCTTCACATCAGATGTTCTATTTACTCTGACTTTTCCAATGATACACTCTCATCTGATACACTTTGACCTGGCTGACCTATCATTATCCTTTTACTGTGCCTTTTTACTCTTACTGTACATTTTTACCTTTTGACTGTGTATTACTATAGCAAGTCATTCAGTTTCTCCCATGTTTCAGCATCTAGTAATTTGATATTCAACATCTTCCTGTAAATCCCATCTGACTCTATATACTTGGTAAAAGTAGGCTTATTCACAAAAAGGTATTTTACCTCATGTTGGAGGTAAAACAAATTCTCAAAAGTTTGGTACAAGACCTTGCCAGTAGGTATGCCCTTCATGGATGAAGTATTCACTTGATCTCTGGCTACTTCTATGATTTTTCTATTGTAGTCCTCCTGTGTCATCAACTTATTGTTTATTACCAAGGGATTCGGTAAACCCTTTTGCCTCAAAATTTCAAATTTAAGCATGAATCTACCAATGGCCAGTTGCATGGTTTGACACTTGTCTTCCAAGTTTAACGTTAAATTCCTCTTGGTAAGGGCCCTTTTCACTTCCAAAATTGTACCTATTCTGTCCGGTATCTTTAATTCCTACAAATCATACTTGTTTATGGAGTTGAGGAAGTGAATGATCCTTGTAGCTTCCTCTGGCATGTCTCCAAGTTCTGCTTTTACTCTCTGTATGGCTTCTGTAGCTTGTTTTATCAAATCAATCTTTACAAAAATTACTTGGATGGACGGCCAAATACCATTGACAGAGTCAATGATATTGGCCCACAATTGTTCCTTAGCCTGACCTAGGGGTTCTTTCAATGTAAGTTCCTTTTCCAGGCTTTTTATTCTTTCATTCATCCCGGTCCTTATGCATGACTTAGGAAAGCTTGTAATTAGTCTCTAGACTGGTCACCTTCTCCTTGAGCTTGTTCATTCCATTGGTCTGAATGGACATGTCTTCCATTGCCTTGATCAATCTGCTTGCCTCATCACCTACTGACCCTATTGCTGTAGAACTTGTTGCTGATGTAGACGATGTAGAAGTTGGTAGTGCTGTAGCCATTGGGGCTGTAGAAGCTAAGGATACTGCCAAAGTGGAAGGTACTGCAGTGGTTACTATTGGGATAATAGTGGCAGGGACATTCTCTAGACTAGCTTGTTTTACTTGTATCAAGCTATCCAATTCCTTCTCCATTTCCTTTAGCTGATCATTTCATTGAAGCACCAGGTCCATCATCTCCTCATGATTTGCTTGGCTCTCCAGGACCTCTTTTGTTTGTGGGTTTTTTGAATGAGGTAGCTTTTATTGTTTCTTGAGAGATGCTATATCCTCATTCTTCTTTTTGATCAACTTTTCAGCAACTTTAATGTCACTTGGATCATGGCCCAACTCAATGACCAAGTCCTCCAATGACTTGACCCTGTTGTCTTTGGCCTGTGAGGAGGCATTTTCCAATTTATATTGGTTGTGATATTGTCCAGTGAACCCTGTAGCTTGTGTGCAACCATGACCTTTCATGTTAGGGTGGAGTAGATCATCTCTCTAGCCTGTTTGTGAAATTATATCTAGTCAATGGGATGAACATCCCTGGCCAGCACCTCAAAACCGGTTTTTCTGTAATCAGTTGAGGCCTTTGGCTACTGGACAGTTGGCTACATGAATGAGACCTGCATCTTTCTTGATTTGATGTCAAAAGCTAACATCAACCTGCTCTGGTTAGCTGGTGTGTGCTTGAAGTATTAGGCATATGTCTCAGCCTTTAACTTCTCATTTCTCATCTTTATCTCCTTGTAACTGTTTTTAATGTCTCTTCTTTATCAGTTGGCCTAGTGAAGGAGGAAACCTCAACACTTCATTGTATCTCAATCATTTGAGTGTTGGAGGTTGATGGTTGTTGTGTCTCTCCTAAAGCCGTTGTGCCTTTTCTTCTTTGCCCCATTGTTTCAGTGTCAGTAATTTCCACTGATTCAATGTTTTCCTCCTATTTAGACATAAGATTCAGCTTGGGCCTTTTTTTGAATTTAAAATACTTATCTGTAGTCTCCATGGAAAAACTGGAACCCTCCTCCCCATTTCTCTTTGGATTCCTCTCCTCATTGGTTTAGGTCTATAAGACAGGAGGATTACTTATTAGTTCCCCTTGTTCTGGAACCTGCAGGAAAGAACTCTGGTCAATTTTCTTTTCAACATCAATGAGTGTGTTCTCTACATTCACTCCTATGCTATCCATGTCAATAAATGTGTTTTCCAACCATTATGATTGGTTGGCAAACTGCTCAATATTAGGTCTTGGATGGTGGATGGAAGGTCCCAATTTGACCTTGATTCTCAATTTATTTATGACCCCATGAGCATCATACTACCACATGAAGTTTTTCCTGAATTCATGTCCTGCAATATTTTGTTAGCCTCAGATCCAGCTTCTCTGTTATTACATATGAAGGGGCCTAGTTGGTTTTTCACTTTAAATTGGGTCTTCTTCCTAGCCTCTAGGAAGTTGACCTCATCTGAATTGATGATTTTCCTAAAATACTCAAGTGCAAATATCCTCATAGGGAGGTATTTGGGCAGTTTATAAGGGGAAAGTTGGCATCCAGGAACTCTGATTTCAGTGTGGTTCTGGTATAGATACCAATATCCCACCTTGTTGTTCTTGGCCAACTGTAACACCCCTTTTATTTCTTGGCTGATTTTGGGTTGAGGGGTACTGGTCAAGATGTTCATGACTGGATGGAAAATAAGTTGATGAAGTCCTTATATGTGAATGTTGTGGAGTATTTTTGGATCAAAGTTTTCCAACAAACAACTAACCTTTCTTTCCCCTTGGTATCCAACTTCTGGATGCTGACAGGGAATTTATCTACTTGATAATAAAAAAACATGTGGAATAACACTGAAGAGTATTTGAAAACTCTTTCATTTGGTAGTCTGGTAAGGCGTTCATGCATCTTGTCTGCAATGAACTAAGCATAGTTGTACATAACAACAGGAGGCTTGCCTAAGCCGAAGATGGAGAGAAAGGCCAAGATGACTTCACCCACATGCTCATCTGAGGTATATCCTAGGATGCAAGAGAGCATGGTAATTATCTATCTTCCTCTCTCTGAAAAAATCATGGCAACATAAGGTGGACTATCTGTGGGAGTATGGCGATCTTCTATGATGAAGGTCTGGGAAATTTGTTTTATTTTAGCCGGGTCTAATTTTACATAAAAGGTCTGGCAAGTCACCAATAGAAAGTGGGGTTTTATTTGGGTTGGGTTGGACCTGTAACATTTGGTTGATGGATTCTGTAGTGATGGTGAATAACAGTTGTTGGTTATGGGCAACAATAGCTCTCTGGCTAGGAATATAGTAGGCATGATAGAAATGTATGATATCAGGAAATGGGTGAACTTCTGGGAATAAATACTTGGGTAAATTGGATTCCCAAAGGTAGATGTCATTATTTTGGTTTAGGAATTTATCCTTACTCCAGCAGTGGAGCTTTAAAAGGCAGGCTGGTGAAGTAGTGTTTTTTATCTGAAAATCCCTGTTTGCTAATGCCAGGTGGTCGATGTCTAGGTGAGGGGTTGATAGGGGTCTCATGTCTAGAGAGGTCTGGGAAGCCATATTTAGAAATAGAGGTATAAATTAGGCTTGTGGTTGTTGGAGAAGTAAGGTTTGGAAGCTTTGGTTCAGTGAGAGGGTAATTACAATTTGCAACAGAAGGGGTTTGGGTATTCAGGTAAATTACTCTTTAATTAGGCAAATGTATTAATTAATTTCAATTAATTAATCTTTAAACTGGACTATACGTTTTCAAATTTAAAGAGCCGTTTTGGTTTTCCCAAAAATACCTGGAATTTGGTGGTATGGGCTGTAAACTAGTTTCAATGGTGAATGCAGAGGGTATGGTGGCTTTAGCAGTGAACTGGATGCTCGAATTGGGTGTTCGGAGCTTTTTGAGGTGGCTGAAGGTGGTCGATTTTGGTTGCAGAGGTTCAGGGTGTCGCAGAATGGCTTGAGCAGTATTCACAGTGAAAACGAACGAAAAGGGTGAAATGGGGCTTCTCCAGCCTTTTAACTGGCAACAGTTACATTTTGGCGCGAAATTTACAAATGAACAGTGGATGGTTTTTGGTCTTGGCGGGGAGGCAGTTTTTAGGGCCATCGCATCGCTTTTGGAGGGCAGACGGTATTTTCTTGCGAGAATGTGATCTATCCTGGGGCTGCCACATAGCAGAACAATGCCCAGGCAAAACCACAAATCTCGCGTGCTCTCGGGCTGATAATGATCAGACGGTGAATGTGCTCAATATGGATGCACTCCGTCGAATCTAGGGGTGGGAGATTGGAAAACAGTCGCATGGTCAAGATGCACAGAGGGAATCAAGACTGGGATTTGTGGGGCCCAGGGGGTTTAATTACGAATAATGTAATTTTTTTTTTTGTAAGTCAGATGTATATATATTAAAGAAGAAAATATTTTACAAAAGGTCTGCCAAGGCAGACGGAAACCTTAGATGACCATTTCAACCTCGCTGTTAACCAGCGTTGGGCTTCCAAAACCAAAATAACCACCATGCGGGGCTTCCAGAAACGAACTGCACACCACGCAGGGCGGCTTGCTCTTGAACATAGAAATAGAGCGCCACGACACTGTCAAAATTTGGACATTGACATAAAACAAAGCATAGGGCCGAAGCATATGAACTAAGCATAGGGCCGAGGCCAGTACATAACACAAAGAGAAAAGATAGAGACAAGATGGACTGGCGAGGAGCCGAAGAAGACAAAACCAAACAGAGAGAAACAGAGGACTAGGGGAGCCCGCCAGGGCGCGGGAAGCCTCCAATCCGACTTGTTGTATCCAAACCCACGTCCAGGATGTGCCTGTATATTTTGGCTTACATTTCCTGCATGGAGTGGAAGTCCTGAGCCTCCTTCATCCTTTGTTCCTGCACCAGGGGGTCCGGGCTCAAGGTCTGACGAAGCAATCTGATGAGCAGGGTCAGTTTCTTGTTTACCACCTCCACCCCTTCCTGAACAGCGGTGATTCTGCACTCCAGCGACTCATAGCTTTCGGGAGGATTACCTGACTGATTTTCCGGAGCTGGGTGCTCCTTCCCGGCACGCTGCTTCCCATCTTCCTTCAGCTCCAGGGCTTTCGCCAGGAGAGTCTTTATCCTCCAACTCTCCGCCTTAGTGCGAGTAAATTGAGTTGCTCTTTTGGCGGGCGTTCCCGGGTCACTCAACCAATCAACCTCATCCGCTGCGGCTCCTCCCTGTTTTTGCGCTTCTTCCTGTTTCACTTCAGCCTCCATCTCCGCGATTTTGCATTTGCTTCTCGTTGAGGCTCGAGTTTCATACATGTTCTGCGCTATGCGTAATTCCCGGTTGGCCGCAGCGCATCTACAACTTCCCGCATCCATACTGTTCCCTCTGAAAATCTCACGGTAACTCCTTCCTCTAACAGACTGGCGGTGGTTGCTAGCAGAGCTAAGGATTGATATGGAGAAAACCGAGCCAGAACTCTTGGTTAAATAGCTTTGAGCCATAGAATTCTCCAGAGAGTGCCCTTCCTTCCGATCCTGAGTAGTGGTACTGTTGTAATTAATGCAGAGGGTGTTCGCACACCTCTCAAATCCTTCCCCTGCAGGCGCATAAATGTTTCTGATTGCCTTCCTATCAGGTTTGAGGAAATTGTCCTTTCTCCCCAAACGGTCTTTACGGATTATCTCGTGGCATGAACCAAGTTGATGGTTCCCATGTTTGGCTCTCCCTTGCATTGATGATCACCGCCGCAATTGTCCAATCGTCCAGCTTCTGTGATGATAAACCCAGCCGTTGCCCGAAGTTTCCATTTTACGGTGCCGGACAAATATACCGTTGCCGGTCAGGCCCGGTCGGTATCGTTTAAGTCTTGCTGTGCCAGCTGTGCGCATCGTGTTTTCAAATTCGGGTAGTCCACCTCCTCCCAACAGCTGTCCCAACCCCTTTCCTGACTGTCTACTCCACAATTCGCCAGGTAATCCGCCAGCCCGTTTGCCTGATGTCTAACCGCATGGAAGACTAGACCTTTCATGCCAGCCATGAGTTCTGCAATGTTTTCCGTGACTTTGGCTAGTAACCAATGCTTTGTAGCTTTGTTTGCCTTAGTGCCCCACTGCCTTTTTTGAGCTGTGGAAATGACCAGTGATGAATCCCCTTCCAGAATTATGTTACAGAGGCGTCTGGTTTTTGCAATTCTTAGACCATGCTCTAGAGCTGTGAACTCCATTTCATTATTTGTGCTTTCCCCGAGCGCTTTATAATAGATGTGGAGAATTTCTCCATGCTGGTTGCGTAGGACACCTCCAATTCCTGCCATGCTGGGGTTGCCTCTCGAGGCCCCGTCAAAATTCAATTTCAAACCTCCTTCCGATGGGCGCTGCCATTTATCTTTCTGTGAGGTTGGTTGCATTCTATGTCTCGGAACAGTAATGTTGCTGGTCCCTTCCAGCCGGAAGCTTTTCAATATGCGTAAGTCCTATGCTGTCAGCTTCTCATTGCTTTCCACTTTACATTTCATTTGGATTAATTGCTGAATGTTGGTTATTATATTGTCTTTAGAGAAATCAATACTCCTGTGTTCATCTTGGAAAATTCTGCAGTTACTCTCCTTCCAGATAGACCAAAGTAAAAACCCTGGTACCGATTTCCAAATGCTATTGACTCTCTGTAAGTTAGAGAAGTCTTTCTTCCAATTTAGTACAGTACTGGGAATGGAATCTCTGTTCTGATCAGAGCTGCTGAGAATCCCTTCCATCCAACTCCATAATTGACAGGCCCATTCACAAGTGTTGAAAAGGTGGTTCAGGGACTCCTCCTCCACAAAACACATAGGGCATCTTGAGGGTCCCTTGAAACCTTTCTTGCACAAATTATCCAATGTTAAAGTCTTATTTCTCATCAGTAGCTAGAGGAAAGTTCTGATCTTCGGCCAAAGAAGGCTGTCCCAGACCTTGCTGCACCACGGCACGGCCTCTGCCTGTTCTTCCTTTTCTATTATGTTCCTGGCCTCTTTCAATGAGAAGTCGCCATTACCTTTAAGACCCCACCTTAGCTTATCATCCTCTTCAGTTTTCCTGATCTTTCTTTTTAGGATGCGCTCATTGAAATGCTGATAAGTGTGGTTGTTTTCCTCTATGTTCCCAGGATTTAAGTTTATCCATTCCCTCCAGTTAGCATCTCCACTGTTTTGATTCCAATACTGACTGACTCTGTATCTACCCTGATTTTGACTTGTTTGCTTTATGGTTGTTAGTTCTGGTGAATCTAGTTTAGGGAGCTGCTGCCAAGCATCTTCCTAGAACAAGGCCAACCTGCCATTACGAATCTCCCAAAAGCTGTGCTCCTGAACTAGGTTCTTGTTATGTTTGGCATAATTCCATATGGGTGATCCTTCCGGGGTTTCCTGTAGTCTGATGAGGTCCTGGGTGTCACAATATGGAAAATACTTTTCCTTCCAATGCCTGGCCCACGGTAAGGTGGGATTCTTAATCCATTTCCACCATATCTTAGCTCCACAGGTCCGGTTGACCACCCCTGGATCAACTAGATTCAGTCCTCCCATAGATTTCGACATGCAGAGTTTATTCCAAGCCACCAAAGCCCACTTTTTCTTATCCCCATTTCCACTCCATAGAAAGGATCGCTGGATAATTCTCATTTGCTGCAGAATGCCTTTGGGGGCAGGAAGCATAGAGAGAAGGTATTGCAGGATGGCCTGTAGGACACCTTTGGTTAGGATGAGTCTGCATGCTAGGTTGAGAGCTCTGTTCGTCCAGTGCGCGCATCTTTTCTTCATGTTGGCAAGTACTTTCTCCCAATGAACTTTCTGCCAGGGTCTTAGAGTCAGAGGAGCTCCCAAATATGTCGAAGGTAGGGATCCAATCCTAAATCCTAGCAGCTGAGATAAGTGAGTTTGAACTGCCGGGTGAGTATTGAAAAAGAAAATAGTGGATTTAGAAAAGTTATTTTCCATGCTAGAGGCAAGGCTGAAGAGATCTAGGATAGCTCTGTAAGCTACCGCCTCCTTCACAATGGGTGATCCATGTAACATGGTGTCGTCGACAAACTGTTGATGAGTGGTGGCAGGAAGCGATCTTATAGGCTGTAGACCTTTTATGGTCCCTTTCGCTTTCTTCTTGGCAATGGTTCGACTGAGGCCTTCCATTAGAATTACAAAGAGAAAAGGGGATAAGGGATCCCCTTGTCTTATCCCCCGCGAAGGTGTGAAAGAGACAGAAGGAGCACCATTGACAATGATGGAATATCTAGGAGATTTGAGGAGAGCAAGAATCCATTGGATCCAGGTCCTGCAGAAGCCAAAAGCTCCTAGAATAGCTTCAAGGTATTTCCAGCTAACTTTGTCATAAGCTTTTGACAGATCCAGTTGCATGAGCATGCCTGCTTCTTTTCTTGAATGAAGCGAGTGAATCATCTCCTGTGCTAATAAGATATTATTGAGAATTTGTCTACCCTCAACATAGCCCGATTGCTCTTCTGAGATTATACCAGGGAGTATCGTCTTCAGTCTATTTGCTATGACTTTTGAAATAATCTTGTAGATTACATTACATAATGCAATGGGTCTGAATTTGTCAGGTGTCTTGGCGTCTTCAACCTTAGGTATGAGAGCTAGAAAGGTGGAGTTGAGGGATTTTAGAATAGTTCCTAATCGTCTGGAGTCCTCCACTACCTCCCATACTTCCTGCTTGACGATGCTCCAACAGGCCTTGTAGATGGTGAAGCCATCTGGACCTGGAGCTTTATCATTGGGCATGCTCCTAACCGCTTCCTCCACCTCTTCTAGAGATATTTCCCTGCATAGGGCCCAATTCTGATATGAGGTAATAGATTTAGGGATGGCAGCTGTTAATTCCTTGATGGCTTCATCTCTGTTTATGGGTGGTTCCTGAGCAATTGATTTAAAGTGGTCCGAGAGAAGAGAATATATGTCGTTGTGATTTCTTAGAATCTCCCCTGCATTGTTTTTCAGTTCGAGAATTCTATTAGTGCTTCTATGGTCTAGAGCCGACCTGTGAAAAAATTTAGTATTCAGCTCTCCCTCTTTTAACCATTGAATTCTCGATTTCTGTCTCCAAAGAGTCTCTTCTTGAAAGCCCCGTTTATGCCATTGCTGAGAAAGAATTTTTTCCTGTTCCACAGCCTCGACGCTGTAGTTTCCTGCTGCACCATCTTTGTGGATCTGTTCCAGTTTGTTCTCGAGAATGGCTTTCTCCTGGAATATGTTTCCGAAAACCATTTTGTTCCAATCTTTTATCTTTTCTTTAGTTGTTTTTAGATTCTTTTGTAGATTGAACATCTTGGATCCTCTCACCTCCAAAGGTTCTGACCACCATTTCTTTACCATCTCAAGGAAGTTGGGGTGGTCTAACCAGAATTTCTCAAACCGGAAAGGTTTGTTCCTTGGGGTGCCCAGAACTTCAACAATAAGTGAGATTGGCCAATGATCCGATCCCCCACTGGGAAGGATATCTGATTCCGCTGTTATGCCATCCATTATGATGCTTTCTGAGATTAAGAATCTGTCCAAGCGAGAAGCTATTAATCTATCACCCCCCCTTTTGTTGTTCCAGGTGTAAAGGCCACTTTTGGGGTGGATATCTACAAGTTTAACAGTTTCAATGAAGTCTGTTAAGGCTTCCGCATCTCTATTCAGTTTCCTGAGACCTCCTTTTTTTTTCCAAAAGGGTGGTTATCATATTGAAATCCCCCCCCCAAAATACACTTAGATCTAGGATGTCTTCTAATAAGCCTGGTTAATGCTTCTAAAAAATTTATCTTATCTTCTAGTTTATGAGGACTATAGATATTGATACAGAGGAAGGAACCAGAGTTACCTATGGGTTGGAACTCCACCGCCATGAAGTACTTGCTTGCCTCCGCCGATAACATCTGGATTTCCTTTGTGTCCCACATAGTTGCAAGGCCTCCTTTTCTTCCCTGACTCGCATTCTCTAGAACTTCCATATGTCTCCCAAGCTTTCTGCAAAGATTGCTGATATTGGGGCTGCTGCATTTAGTTTCTTGTAAAAACATAATTTCTGGTTTATATTTTTGGATTTTCCGCTTTAAGATCCTGTGTTTCTCCTGGCTGTTGAGCCCTCTGGCATTCCACGAGATTATCTTCATAATTAACTGAATTTTATTGGAAGGACTGGAAGGCGCTTAGCGCCTTCATCTTTCCTAATTTTATCATGATCATGCCTAGTTCCTGTAGAGCTTCACCACTTGTTTTCCGACCTCTTCTTTTCTTTTGTTTTGAGATGGATGTTTTCCATAAAGGACTTTTTGAATGTAAGCTGTTGCCTTTCACTACACCTAGCTTCCTGTTCTGCCTTTCTAGTTCTGCCTTTTGCCTTGCTATGAACAGGTAGTTTACCTTCCTGACTTCTTCCTCTGATGCGTTCTCTATGCCTCGGGATCTCCAGTTCTCAGCAATTGCTGGTAGGTTCAATCCTTCCCTAGCTAACACGTTTTCCCATTCTTGATCTTCGCTACTGCCATCACTGGTCAGCATATCAGTTTCTTCTTCGATTTCCTCTACTCTCTCCTGCATTTGTACCTCATTATTGAGGTCCCCTTCATGCATATCTTCCCTTGTTGGTGTTTCTTTTTCCTCATTCTCTGCTCCTGATGTTAGGGTTTTGTGCTTGTCCTTCGAGTCAGTTTCAGGATCTAAGATCACAAAAGGATTGCTATGGTTATTCCTCTCCGTGTTTCCTTTGAAACTCTTTCTTCTATTCGCTCTTTGTCTGGATTTGGGTTTGATGAAGGCTTCTGTGTCTTTATAGGCTTGAGCTGCTTCGATTTCTAGTTCCTTCCTGATCAAAGGGAAGTCCCTTATCAAATGCCCATGTTCATGGCACTTGCGGCAACGGAAGGGAATCTGCTCATAATCGTTACCCTGAAAGTAGTCCTCGTCCCCGTATTCTAGCCAAAGTCCTTCATGTAGTGCCCCAGAGACGTCCATTTCAACACATATCCTGGCATAGGAGGTGTATCTCTTTTGGAGAGTAGCTTCAGAGGCCTTGATGAATGTCCCCAACTTGTCACCGATTTGTTTCAGTGCACTCAGACCCCAGTAGTCTATTGGAAGAGAAAATAAGCGGATCCAGACTGGGACTTGGGTGAAAGACTCCTTCTCCGGAGCAAAATTTGGTTTCCATGGTCTCATGTACAGACCTACTGAAGCCAAAAAATATGGGCCCCCTTCAAAAACTTTGTCCTTATCTTCTAGGTTGGAGAAGACAACAGTAAAAAAACCCTTGGCTCCAAGGTGAAGCTTGACATCCCCCCGAGGTTTCCAATGATGTTTGATCCAATGACAGAGAGTTCTTTCAGACGGCCAAATACCCATAAACTTGCAGATGATGGCCTGTTCTGCCATGTGCTCTCTGTATGCCTGAATCTCTGGGTCAGTTATGACTACCCTTAGATTATTGGTCTTTTTCGGTTTGCAGGCTCCACTGGATGAAGTGTATTTATTGGGGTTTGAACTAGGTTCCCCCTCCTTTTCCGGCTTTCCTTGCCTGTCACCTATCTGCTTCCTTTCATCATAATTTTGTCGTTTCTCATTTCCTGGTGAATTAATTATTAGTGGAGTTTTGTCTTTAGCCCCTGTCAGGCTTTCCGTCTCTGTGCCTGTGCCATACGTGGTTTCGTTTGTCTTGTCAGTTTCCCCTTGAGATTGTTCCTTATTTCTTCTGCCCTGCTGCTTGTTGTTGTCAAGCCCAGAAATCCTGACCCCTTCCTTCCTATATTTCTTATGCTTCTGCATTACTATTTGTTTGAAAGTAGGGGCCCCACTGGACCCCCCTGCTTCCATGCGATCAGTCAGCACTTGACCTTGACGAAACAATGCTTCGAGAAGGGAGAAGACTGCTTCCAGACCTGCTGAATACTCAGCCCCTTGGAAAACTCAACTACGACTGTGATCATAGACAGCAGCTGAAGACACGGCCAGCCGCTGCTACACCAACAGAGGGACAGAGCCTGTGTCTGTCACAGAACGCTCAAACCCTAGCGGCCACTGGTTTTTTTTTCCGTATTACGAATAATTGTAATTAATTAATACATAAAGTCGAGATTAAATATAAGTGTGGGTTTATTAAAGTGCAACCAAGGGTTATTGTGGCAGGGTTTCTTAACCACACCAAGGGTTGGTGGGTTTAAAGGGTTTATCAGGGAAATATGAATAGCGGAGTTACTTAACTTATGCGAGGGGATAAAACTTAGGATAAGGGGGTTTTTATGGGTTTTGAAGGTATAGAGGGAAATTAATATGGGGGGACGATAATATTTGCAATGGGGTATGGTTTTCACACTAGGGAAAAGGGGTTTTGGGTAACGAGGTGAGTTTTGCAAGGTAATTTACTAGGGAAATGTGTGAAACCATGGGGTAAGGGTCAAAATGAGGGGAAAAGAGGATTTTATAAGAAATAATGGGAGAATGGAGAAATTAGTAAGTAAGTATGTGGGGGTGAAATGAAATGAGGGGAAATTAATCAAACAAGTTTGTGAATATCTTTTCACTCTCATAAATGCTCCTACACATGAAACATAGGATTAAGCATGATAAATGTGCTTTTGACTGAGCAACCTTCTACATTTGCAACTCTTCTACCTACCGTTTATTTATCTTAACATTTTTTCTTCACTTTATTGGGTGCATTTGAGCTTGCAGACCCTTTATTTCCTTTTCTTTTGACAATCAAACTATATAATTCTAATCTTATAACTTCCAATGGTTCAGATTAAGCTGTTGAACACATTTTATTCTCTACCTCTACTAATCTGTCAAGGTTAAACAACTTGGCTAGATCTTTATTCTCTATCTATCAAAATAAAATTTAAAACATGAATGAGTCAAGATTAAGTTGTTTGACCATCATGGATTGTGGCATTTCTAACAAGTTGCACACAACCTTATTTTGAATAGTAAAGTAAAAAGTAGTGGCATTTGAATTTGCACACTTTCATGATTTGTTTTATTTTTATTTTGGGGTTCATATTTTTCATTTTTTTTTTATTATATATTTTTCTCTTTCTTTTTTTCCTTTGATTATTCTTTTAGGACCTACTCTCTTTACATTTTTTAATTTTTTAATATGGAAAACATTTTGCAGAAAGCAAAATTATGTACAATATTACAAGACTAACTATAGCCAATTCAAAATTATGAATCCTATTATTATAGGACCCTAATAGAAGCAATTTCTGGAGAACACTATGTGATGAAGAGGTGAAACATTTGATGTTTCGAGTGAACACTTCACCCATCATCAAGGACAAGAAGCAATAAACATAGGTGAAGAGTAGTAGACCTAACCAATAAATAAGGAGGATGTTAGGATTTAGGAGAAATTAGTAAAATAAATAGAAAAAAGAGAATTAAAAAGAAAAAAAGAAGAAATAGGGCTAAGGAATAATGGATAAAAAAACTTAGACTTAACAAGAATAATTATAAATCTTAATTTGATATGATTATTATATCATATTTAATTTTATTATTATATTCAAAGCTTAATTTATTATTAATATAAAAACGTTAGGGGGAGGAAGAATGCGGGGAGGGTTTTTGAGGGAGAGAGAATGGATAGTGGGTTCCCATGATCAAATAGGTTTATACCTATTTTCCTTGTTAAAATTGCTAGGATTCTTCTCAATTTTGATGACTAATCTAATAAGACGATTAGAATGGAAAGGAACAAATGCAATAATTTAAGCTTTATCAAAGCATATGAGGTGTTTGGTATTGTGTGATTGTTCGGCAATAACCGATTTTGTTACATAATTATGCACATTGTCATAAATAAATAGATAATTGTGACAATTCTAAAATAATAAGCTATTTGAGTAACTTCATTATTAATAATATTCCTTACTATTATTGATACTAATAATTATTTTCATAAATTGACATTGTAACTTATTAATTATCATATCTAATTTTTAATAATTCCTAACCTTATTATATTATTGATATTAGTTATTAATAATAATTATAAGTAACAATATTTGATATGATAGTAGTATTTAAAATTTTTGATATTAATGATAATTACTATTATTGTTATTATTAGTAACAATTATAATTGACATTATAGTATTTTCTTATTAATTAATTAATTATTATATAGAAATTTTAATAATAATGATTAATATTTAATTTCTAATTTTATTATTTTAATTTATTTATTTTCATTTGTCAAGTTGTCTGTGATTCTCCAGGCTTGACATATGGTTTGAGGAGTTGTGACCTCGGGGAATCTAAACCGTCAAAGTCGCCTGGGCATCACACCTGGCCTGGGCCACACAAACCCTTAGCTGACTAGATTTTTTAGCATGTCTCCTCCCCCTAGCGTAGGGCACAAACAACCCCCCATAAGGTTTGATCCTCGGTCACCTTGTTGACGAGGCCCATTCTTAATGAGTTATGCTAGTGAGAATCGACATTACATTAATCTTATTAATATTAGTTAATATTAATATTACATTCCTAATCTTTAATATTAAGTATTAATGATATTTAATATTATAATAGTATTTATTTATTTGTTTAAAGAATATTTATAATAATAATGAGAATAACTATTATTAAGGTTTATATTTATAATTTATTAATATCATAAAATTAAATAAAATATGAATTTACCCTATTATTATTATTATTCAGCTGTGGTTCACGGTTATTGAGTGGCCACTACATCCACGTATAATAATTCGGCCAGATCCACCCGAACAGATCTACCAGTTGGCTTATCTGGTGAAGCCTACCCGAGGGCGTCGAAGGGATTTGACTCCATGACCTCCTAATTGGAAAGGTACTTAGCAACGAGAACTTGATCAATTGAGCTATCCCTTGGGGATATTATTATTATTATTAAGAGCTATCAATATAATAATAAATTAAGTTTTGAATATAATAATAAAATTAAATATAAATATAATCATAATATCAGATTAAGATTGATAATTATTCTTGTTAATTTCAAATTCTTTTATATGTTATTCCTTAGCCCTCTTTCTTCTTTTTTTCTTTTTAATTCTCTTTTTCTATTTATTTTATTAACTTTTCCTAATGTCTCTCTCCTGACATCCTCCTTATTTGTTTTCTACTCTTCACCTATGTTTATTGCTTCTTGTCCCTGATCATGGGTGAAGTGTTCACTCGAAACGTCAGATGTTTCACCTCTTTATCACATAGTTTTCTCAGAAATCACTTCTACACAATGATTTTAAATTTTATATTCATAATCTAAAATCAATAAATCTTTATTTCAAATGGAAAATAATTCATTTTGTTACATTGATGCTATTTTCTTATTAATGAAATATTTATTTATTTAATTTAATTTTAAAATGACACATGTCAACTCCATGTTGAACACAGAATAAATCACACATCACTCTCGTATTAGGTTGTAGAATGCTCCTCTCAATGCAATAATTAGTGTCTAAATTTTCCATTTTTATCTTTGTAATGACTCATTATTTTTTGGAGTTTCTCCACTTCCTCTTGGTGTGATAGTAGCTTCAATGCTATCTTGTTCTTCAACATCACATTATTGATCATACATTTTATAAATTTTATAATTAGAACAATAATTAATAAAGAAGCATTTGATTGTCTTGGCATCAACCTTTCTCCTATATTCTTAAGGAACATGAGAAAACGTCGTGCTTCCAATGATTCTCAAATAACTCACTACTAGTTTATAGTCATTAAATGTTTCATAAGGTGTTTTATGCTCTAGAACGTTTGTAGGACTTCCTTTTTTGAAATATACAACAGTGCTAGTTGCTTCATCCCAAAAGCCATTAGACATTTTTTTTAAACTTTTATCATGCTTTGAGCATATTGAACCAAAGTTCTACTTTTTCCTTCTTGTTCCTGTTTTGTGTGTTATATTATTTCCACGACTAGTATCACACGTTGTTACATTGTGTCAGGCAGAGCGAGGGGGTTGTGGGGGGGTCACAACCCCCACTGCGGAAGGGTTTTATTGGAAAAAAATTGTAAAAGATAGAGACGTTGGGTTCAGATGCAGGGGCCAACAAAGGGTTTGTTGTAGTCTAGCACAACGTCGACATTTTCACCTTACTCAAAAGAAGTAAAGTGTCTCACCCGTGGCATGCGGCTACCTTATTAGGATAGGGACTAAAACTAGACATCAAGGAGGGTTGCACAACAGTTATCATTCACATCTATTCTAGGAAATCACATTATCTCACTGGAAACCAACATAAAGGATGACTTGCAACACATCCAAAGAAATAGATAGCATTCACATTCATGCATAAGAATTTTTTTAAAGAGGGCCATGTAAACCAACTCATTCAGAAACATAGAAAAATCTCACAACTTCTTTCCATTAAACTTGAGACATCATTACATTCTGGCACTGTGGATCTAAGGTAAAATCAGAAGAATAATCATACAATTTAGCTCAGAAATATATAACTAAAAACAAAACCAATTCCAATAGTCTTAGCAACAATATCTCGGCATATGAGCTTCACCTCCCTTTTCTATTACCTTCTCCTTTGGATTTTATAAGCTTCACTCACTTGAACTTCCAGTCTTTCCCTCAGATATTGCATGCTTTCTTCTTTGGCGACTTTTATGACTCAGCTGCAATTGCTCCCTCTCCTCGACAAAATACGCGAATGCCACTGCAATTTCATTTCCCTGTTATTTTTGCTTTCCAACCTCCACGTATCATAGATCTTGGCATATTTTCTCTCTTTCCCTCGGTGGTTTCTTGGGTAACTTCCTTTTAGTCAGACTTGGTCAATATGTGTCAAAATTATATTCCCCAAAACAAAGGACCCAACAAGCACCGACCACAATCGATTGACTTGTCCCCGAGTCAATCCTTGGCCGATGCTACTGCTTGTGTTGCTTCTTCTTGAACTATTCCTTCGTGTGTTGTTGGTTCTCCTTCAAACGAAGGACCCAACTCTGGGATAGATTGTATGGATTCAGTCTTGAATTCAGTGTATTCAGTGATCATCGTCCGTTAGGAATCCAACAAAGTAGCAGCGTGATTATGAACTGGTGTGGTAAATTTAACTGTCAAGTGGGTGGGTTGGTTAGAGATTAGGGCGTCCCAATGGGTCTCTACTTCAGTTTTGAGTCACTGCAACTTCTGAAAGTGGTTATGTGTTGGTGGCTTGAGGTCCCATAACAGAGCCTTGGTAGCTTGAGAATCATCCAAAATCTTCTAGATCTGTTTCTCTAGCAAGTCAGTTTGGGAAAATAGGTCCTTCTATTGGTTGAGGTTAAGCGTATGCAAGGCTTGGTGGGAAAATTGATGAGCATGTTATCGCAAATCATAGATGGGTTGATTCTTTCTAGCAAGGAAATAAGACCAGTCATGAACTTGTGTAAATATTTCTTGCACCTCCTCATTAGCTTGGTGAAGGGACGCCTTCAAAGTAGCCACATCGATAACCTTCGGCTCAATTTCAATGACATATGGAGTGGATGTATCATAGAATTCTTTTTAGCCGACTGTGATATTCTTCTTGAGCTCCCAGTTCGATAAAAAAAGGTCGGCACATGCAGTTCTAATGTGCTCGTAGCAGTCTGAAAGGGTGTAAGATGATAAATCTGTCTAGTCAATTTAGTTTCCTAAATTTCTCTACATAAATTATCAATCCGAGTATCGTAAACTGATAAAGTGTGGTCCACCATATGTGCTTAGTTAACCCTTTTTCTTACTTCGTTGTTTTATAGTTTATGTTGTTTTTGGGGGTTTTGTTTCTTATGCTTAAGGAAATTAATCTAAGAAAGAAAATCTATGCTTCTAGGTGAAATATCTAAATGTTAACGGACAATTAAATCTAACGACTTCCAATGTTAGAACCTAATTTATAAAGAAATGAGAAAATGAAACAAATCAAAGCTTTGAAGAGTTAGATTAATTTAAGCGAGCAAAATGTCTATGAAATGAAAGCAAAAATGATAACAACTAAATAAATCCAAGAAAGCAAAAATAAAACTACTGCAATTAAACTAAAGGAAAAAGTAAAACTTGAAACTGCTTTTAAACTAATGAAAAGCAAGTCAATAATCCCATCCATAATCATAACATTTTGCCAATTAACTTGTAAATCATAAGCTACAGGCTCCAGAAATATCATCTTATAGCATGAGAGAATGACATTAAACTATCTAACTTTACACTAATGAAAAGCAAGCCAATAATCCCATTCATAATCATAACATTTCACCAATTAACTTGTAAATCATAAACTAAAGGCTTCGGAAATATCATCTTATAGCATGAGAGAATGACATTAAGCTATCTAACTTTACACTAATGAAAAGCAAGCCAATAATCCCATCCATAATCATAACATTTCACCAATTAACTTGTAAATCATAAGCTAAAGGCTCTGGAAATATCATCTTATAGCATGAGAGAAAGCAAGTATACTCATTTATAAACTTAATACTTCGCCAATTAACTCTTCAGGTAAACCATAAGCTAAAGGCTCCGGAAATATCAGCTTATAACATGAGTGACTAATCTAATAAGCAAATACAAAAAACATGTAAAGAAAAACTAATCTACTATGTGCTTTAATGCTCCAATCACCAATTGGGAAATACTTCCTTGGACTATTTTGTCAAGCATAGATTACACTGTAAGATAAATCTACAATCAACCAGTTGAACACACTTGCATGAATTAAAATTGCATGAATGGAAAATCCAAATTATCAAACTTGAAAGCAATCAAATGACAAACTTGAATGAAATTAAAGCAAAACTACAAAACGAAATCTACTTTACCTTACATTCTAATATGCTCCATGACATCTACTTCACATCTCCTTCCATGTTGAGAACATCAAAGCTTTATTCAAATTTTTCAAAATTACAAAGTAAAACAAAGCTCTCCAAAGCTTTCCAAAACCATCAAGGAAAAAACTACAAGCTCCAAGCTACAAAAGCTAAGACTAAAAAGCTCAAAAGCTACCAGCTAACAAATGAAGGAGAGAGATCTCCTATTTATATAAAAGATGAGAAGTCATCTTATTAATGAGAGTCCATGAATCTCTTCATCTACCTCTAGAGTCCTAATCAAAATAGGAACTGATAAGACACATGTCTTTTTGGAGTTTCAATATAATTAGGAAATGCAACACATATCCTCATGATCCCATGATTCTCTCCACTCAAATTCGAATTTGGCCTTAGCATGCCACATAAAGGTCTTCTAGAAGCCTCCTTTTCACCTACACATGTCAATAATCTCAACCCTTGTTAAGTATAAGAATATGCACATTATTTTCTAATTTTTAACCACAAATTCACTTAAAAATGCTAAGAATTAATAAAGTTTGGAAAAACATAAATGTGGCCCAATGATAATGAAAGTGAGATGAATGTAGTGACATGGTAGTGAAATGGAGGTGATATAATAGACATAATAGTGAAATTGTAATGGAAATGAATGACAATTTCAAGACCCAACAAAATCTTCGAGCGCATTAGGTACTACCTCAATGATAGTAGGCCAAAGTGTTTGGAACTTAGTAATGATATCATTGATCTACTGCTGCAACACTTTATTTTCTTGTAGGAGTTGATCGTACTTGACCACTATGGAGATAAGTTGCTCCAATGTTCAGATGCCAATGAATTATGCAATGCTTTTTCTTGGTGTGAAACCAATTGAATGAAGGTAAATATCTAAGAGGATGACCAATTTTGAAGGTCATCAGACGTCATGGTAGAAGGGAGAGGGAATTGGGCTTGCAGTAGTTGTCCACTACCAACCGAATTCTTGGATTGGCCTTAGGGTGATGATTCTTGCTATAGGTTTTGTAGTGTGGGTACTGGTGTGGTCTGGAACAAATGGTGGTACTAAATCAGGAATGGGGTTGGAGGTCTGAGTTAGGATATTTATTACTTCCTATCATTGTAGACTATAGTGGATTTGTTGGCTCTTCATTGTTTGAAGGCTTGATGCCAGTAACTAAGGTTAAAAAGGCACGATAACCATATCCGTAGTTGTAGTGTGAAAAACGAGGATGTCATGGGAAGTGTTAGTGATTTCTTGAATGATGGAATCTACCTCCATTTCAGTCTCAGCATTGAGGAGGTTTCTAGTCTGAGGAAGGTTTGAAATGGTTGTGGAGGGGGATGGCACACAGGGTGATGGTTTATGAGACGTTGGGGAAGTAGTTTAGGTGGAATGCGAGATTTCTTCCATGATCTAGGTGTTGGTGATAGAGAGGGGTTCTTCGTTGATGAGGTTGAAGACTTGGGGATAGGTAACTGAAATAGGGTTTCGAGAAACTGAGGGAATTTGGGTAGAAATCAGACGTGTTTCCTACATTGTGGGTTCAGTAACAGAATAAGGGCCCAGTAGGGGGGAGGGAGACAACCACCAGGATCAATGATGAACTACCAACCGCACTAACATTAATAATTTTAAAAAATAGGGGTAAATAACTTAGTGATGACCTAAAGGCTTCCATAGTGGTTTAGACTAACATCATAATTTTCTTGAATCTCTTCAAAACATGATTTAGCATTTCTTTTGTTTTTCTCTTCTAAGAGGCGGAGGGGCTCTCTCCAGGTAGTGGTCATAGCAATATTCCTTCAAGAGAGTATGTTTTCTTTTTGTCCCATATCTCTCCAATGATACCTGACTAAGATAGAACTTCATTGTGGAATACATGTTTCGAGAGAATGAAAGGCATAGCTTGCATATGGAATGTGTCCAGGTTGACAACGTTAGGTCAAATTTAGGTGGTGTCATGGTGAACACCAAACCATATGGCTTGTGAATATTCATCCAAGAGAAATTGTAGGATTCTAGGGATGACCTATGTGATAGTGAGAATTTTGGCATACCAGCCAGCGAAGGAGGGCTCATTGATTTCTTTGTTGTTCAGGTTCCCTGATTTCCTTCATGGGGAGTATGAGAGTGCCGAGGGTTAATCTTCAAAAACCGGGGCTAATTCTCTTCCATCGGGATGGAACCACTTCGTCATTGCAAGAGAGATGACTAGATACTCGTAGATGAAGTAGGTCGCCTGCTTGCATACATCCTCATAGGCTTCAAACAATTCATTTAACAAATAGTTGCACCATTTCAGTTTCTCCCCTTTTTCATAGGCTTCAGCCACTGACATGGTATCCAAAATGCATTCACCCTAGGTGTAATGGCGCATGATCTTCCTAAAAATTATGTGACTGGCGAACTTAATTAAGGGAAAATTGATCAGATCGATGGTGGCCCCCTTCCCGTTCCGCTGAGTAGCATACTTGGTATAGTAGTTATTGTCATCTATTTTCTTCTTGCGCTTAGAGGTGTTTTGGAACATAGATGACATTGTGGCTCCCATAGCAGATAAAATTTTCGACCTTTGTATGTCATTGGTGTGGATTGTGTACTCTCGGTCGAGCCATAGGAACTTTGTGCATTGAATGGTCGCGCGTGAAGTGTGGAAGACTAGTAAATTTCTCAAATAGATTAGCGTGGACCATTGTAATGATTGGAATTCCTCTTTAGTCCTAAAAGAATGGCTTCCATCTTGCTTGGTTGTATCCTCAGTGAAGATTTTGCGCTTGAGCACGAGGAAATGAAAGGAGTGTAATAAATCATTGTTGACGAGTGAATCCTTCACATATTTACCAAAATGAATTTCAATTTCTGTGAATTTTGGGTCGAATGGACGGGTAGGAACAATGAATTTGGATACTCAAGTCATGATTACATCTCGTCATTGTCTATACACAATAGACAAAGGGGGTCATAATTTGGTCTGAGAGCCAGGGGAATTCGACACTGAAGCCAAAGTGAGCAGTTTGACCACCTAATATTTTACAATGGAGAGTTCAATGTTGTCATAGAAATACTTGACAAGACACTTGTGATTAGACCGTTTAACTAATAAATGTAACAACTTGCTATACTCGACTCAAATCATGGCATTAACTATGATTGTGACCTGGATTTGATCTAGATGATGCAAAAAATCAAAAGGCGAATGATCATGATGGCCAATTATTACGAAATGATGGAAAAACGAAAAAGTTGATAACCAGAATGTGCCAGAGATATTACGGAGAGATTTAGACCAAATTCGAAAGGATGTTGGAAATTATTATTGATTATGACGGACAAGACGACTGCCACGTGTGTTCCCCTGACCATGATTAGTTACAAAGGGATGCAATCAATTAACTAACATACTTGATGCAAGTAACATTATTCATAATTGACATAACTGACTCAAATTCGAATCTACCTAATGGAATCTATCATAAACCTAACTACGATCCCCTTTCAGAGATCACACCAATTGATTAAAAATTCAGTGGGCCATGGAAGGGTTGTAGGTGTGCGTTGTTCACCCAAACAGACAACAAAATCCCATCTAGTTGTGTAAGATTAATAGCTCTAGACTCCCATACTTCTACAACAATGAATGGTCCTAGCCAGTGCATTTGGAGCTTCCCAGGATGTCTAAGATACTTACTGTCATATAGGAGAAACTTGTCCCCAACTGCGAAAGACTCCCTCTTGATGTGTTGGTCATGCCATGAGTTTTGTCTTTCCTTCTCAATAGTTTGGTGGAAGTAAGCTAGTAACATGGCTTCATCCAACTCCCATAGTTTTTCGTTCAACAATTGACTCGTTCTCTATCATCTGATAGGCCTACACAATAAATTATAGGTTGGGAATGACAAATTCAATAGGTACTACAACTTCTTGGCCATAAACAAGTTGGAACGGTGTACAATTATGCAAACATTTCACTGTGGTATGGTAGGTGCACAAGGTAGCTGGTACCCTCTCATCCCAGTCATCTTGGTTGGCAGAACAGATCTTGGTGAGGCCCCTCTCTAGGATCTTGTTGAAAGCCTCGACGGTGTTCACATGTGAATAATAGGGGATGCTTTTATAATGTTGGATCATGAAGTTCTGCAACAATGGATGACAGTCTCATTAATGAAGTGGGTCTCCTGTGTTAGGGTCCTATAAGTTATAGGATCTCAAGGTGATTGAGTATTTTATCTCAGAATTCTCTTATTGTAGATAATTTTCAATCTGCAAATGAATTCCAAATGAAAGAAAAAATAGAATAAAAAATGAAAACAGGGTATAAATACAAAAAACGGAGAAAAAACAAAAAATATTGAAAAAAAGAATAAAAGATAGAACCCCATCAAAAGAAAGGGAAAGAAAGAAATAATACTGAAAGTGTTACAAGTCTAAATGCCACTACTGATGGATAGTTTTCTTCATCATTGGTAAATAAAGGTTGTGTGCAACTTGTTTAAAATGCCACAATTACTAGTTATTTGTTTAATAGTACAGTATAATCATGGTTAAACATGTTTAAATTTCTATAAATTAGACTAGAAAATAAATATTTGCTAAAGAGTTTAATCTTGGTAAATCAGTAGTTAGGTAGAAAATGACATTGATTCAACTATTTGATCTGAATCAATAGGAGAAATAAGTGATAGGATTTAAGTAGTTTTTCATTTTGCGTAAAATAAAATAATATGGGTTTGCTATTCTAAGTGCACCCCTTAGAAGAATAAAAATGTTACTTTAGTTAAAGGGTAGGTAGAAATAGTTGGTTTATAAATATGCTTCTGTGCCATTTTATCCTAAGTTTTAATGACATTGTAAAAAAGCAAAAAGGCACAATGGGGATAAAGTTTATTTTATTATTTTATTTTATTATTTTATATATATATATATATATACTATATATATATATATATATTTCATATTCACTTTATATATATATATTTCATATTCCAAACTTTATCTTAAGTTCAAAAACAATAAATAAAGTCTCATATGGAGAAAGGTTTGTTTTTTCGTATTTGGTTAATGGAAATTGTTGTCAGAACATCAGGATCCTCCGCCCCTCATGATCCACGACCCTTTTCGGCCACCCCTCTCCATCCTACCTTTACCTCTGGTGGGGGGGGGTGTCCAAAAAAGGTAGTTTTTCCCACCAGGCCCCATCCATACGTAGTGCCCTCTCCTTATTTCTCACCGCCCCTTGCCATACCACTTACCACCCTCTACCCCCTCCAAAACCACCTTCCCCTCATTCACGCAATCATTCCCCACCCCGATACCTCCACCACTCATCTCCTGCCACGTTGCATAGTTGTTGCCCAATTAAATAAGTTCCCGATAAAATTACTGTTGGGCATTTAATTTGTTTTCCCGGGTAACCGACCAGCCTTTAACAGTCCTGCACTACCTCCAACGAAACTTCCCATATTTCCTTAAAGGCCTCGAACAATCTTCACTTGTCTCTTTCACGTCTCATTCCCCATATTTCCCAGGTTCTGCTAAATGATCATTTTCAAAGCAGTTTCTGAACCAGACTAGATCGAAATTGAAAACCCTCTGTCTCCTTCCCCTGACAACTCATTACCTAAAACTGTTCCCGATAAGCTATCCTATCAATTACTATTATCTTTCACTGAGCTACTCATGCCTCCAAAGAGAAAAACCCAGGAGAAACTTTTCAATCCGTTGATCCTTCCCTCCATAGATTTAGATCACATTCCTTTAGTTGATAGGTATTATAGGATCAATGAAACACAGTGCGACTGTGAATTTTTAGAGCTCTATTGTTGGTTGGAGGACAAACATGTCGACAAAACTAATGAAATTGGACTTATGGAGTCCAATCTTCCTCATTACATTTTCCCTTTAACCTTCCATGCCCCTAAATTTACCAAAAAATGCCAAGCCTGTTATGTCCCTGGCCAAAGAGCCATTATGGCCCCATATGTTGACATCCTGTTTACCATTATTGCACAATCTATAAACCAAATGATGCTAGCTCCTCCTGTGGAAATCAATGCCCCTTTTTCCTTAGAAGCCCTTACCAAACTCTATCAGAATCTTGATTTTGCTACTAGGGCCAAGATTTCCAAGATCTTCTTACCTGAAAATGCCCAATTACTAAAGAGAAATCCTCCATACTCTTCCTCAATCTTCCCTGATCAAGCTAAACAGATTATAACCATAATTTTATACATTTTGGGTTATTATTCTGATCAATGGGTAGATGAACCCATTCTAGGCTTCATTTCTATCTTTTCCACAGACAACAAACCATCCATTTTGTTTAACTTCAGTCAATTATTGGCTGATAACATTCATGAACAGTTTCTAAAATTTCCAACAGAGAAGATATTTAATTGCACTTCCATTTTAATCTACATGTTTCTTTATTATCAAGCAGACAGGTTCAGTTTTTCTATGCAAAAGCTAGATGATGAGGGAAACCACCAACCTATGATATTTTGTACTTCATTGGTAATGAAGGAGAAACAAGAATTCTCATACAAACAATTTATTGAAGAGTTTTTTCACCCAGCATTGAAATCTTAAACAACTCAGTACAACCCAGAATCAATGAAGAGATCTAAATGGTTTTGCATTTGACAGATCAAGCCAAGACTGGAGATTGGTATTTATACCCAAACTATACATAAATCAGAGTTTATGGATGAGAATTGGCACCATATAAACTCCCAAAATACCTCCCCATGACGGTTTTTTCCCTGGAATACATCAGAAAAATGTTAAATTCTGATGACATTCACTTCATGGTGGCAAAGAAGAAGCCCCAGTTTCGTATAAAAACACAGGTGGGTCCATTCATATGAAATACCAGGACAACAGGAGAAGAGGCACGCAAAATGCTTAAAGAGATGAAATTCAGCCTAAGTTTTACATGGTCTTATGACCCCTGGGGTATTATTTCAAATCTCAGAGTAGAAAACAAAACTACTCCCTACATCCATACCTCAAGACCTGAGATAGAGAAGTATGCAAATCAGTTAGAACGGGAAGAAAAAACCTTGCAGGAAGCTAAAAAACAACTGTTTCTTACCTCAAATTTGCAAACTCCCACTCCTCAAGAGAAAATGAGTAAAAGACAGAGAGAAGAGGGTTGATCATCAACAACAGGTAGTGAGGCCAAAGAGTTCAGGATCAGTTACAGGAAAAGGGAAAAAGTGACTCCTAGGATAGATGTTGAAAAGGAGACAGAAGATCATGTTGCCATTATGATTACAGACTCACTACCTACAAGCAACAAATTTTTTACATCTCCTATTGGAACTTTAGCATCACAAGGTCAAAAATATACAAAGCTAGATTCACAGAATGTCTAAGGAGAGAAGGAAAAGAGTGTTTTTGACAGGTACAAAGAGATCAAACTTAAGAATGAAATTCTTAAGACAGTACCTACAATCAGTTTTGGAAGCATAATTCTAGCTCACAAAGCATATTACTATCATTTTTTGACACAGAGCAGGGAAAGATGCAGATGGCCTTCCTTGAGGATCAAATCCCACATCCAAAGTCATCAACAAATTATAAGAGTACTACATTTTAATTCAACACCAAAGATATCCATCCCATTGATCAAATGGATATGCATAAGCAGACTTGTGAGATGATTTCTTCTACAATAACTAATATTGCCATGCCATTGTGTAGGTTGCAGGTTTCATATGCCAACATTCAGTCCCATATGAAAATGGAAAAGCTATCCTCCTTAGCAAAGGATAATAGGATCAAATGTTTGGAATATTTGGTAGTGAAGATAGGATATGATCCTAAAGATATAAATGCTGCAAAGGAGATCATCAAGAAGAAAAAAATGGATATTGCAGCATTGAGAAAGCATCTTAAGTTGCCAGGCACAGAGGATCCCTTGGCAAAAGACATTAAAGAAAATGAAACACAGAAGGCTGACATGATGAAGTTAATCATAGAGCAGAATATACAGATCAGAGAGATGGAGGCAGAAATGGAAAAGATGATAAAAGAAAAGAACAGAGTCATAAGATGGCCATAGTCCCACTGGATGCCATACCCATCACTCATCTCCCAGCAACAGGAACAACAACTGCAAACACCTCTAAAATTCAAATTACAAGTTTTGAAAAGGTGACAAAGACACAGGAGAACATGTCAATCCAGTAAGAAGAAATCAAGACATTGCATGGGCAGCACAGGGGCTTCACTCAATGAACCTATGACATATTGCTTGCATTCACAACATACTTAAAAATATCCCTGTTAAACAGGTAAATCTCCTCTGCGGACAGAGGCGATCCCACTAGCCCAAAATGGGTCTAGCAACAATCAATTCACGCTGCTATGTAAGTTCCTAGTTGTATACTAAAAGGTGGATTACGAAGACCAACCTGGAATCCAACGCAAATGTCGAAGTAGAGTTGACCCTACGGCTCCCTTGCTTCAGCAGGTCACAGTCTCGGCGATCCTCGCGAACAGACACCTGCACATGCAAAGACCGAGACAACTACAAGCATAAAATCCACCAAAGTACAACTATATTTTAGTCAGAAAGGAAATAAATCAAACATCATAATAGGCAATGAGATTGGAACCATAATAGCAGTCGTTTATTAATGAATAATGGGCAGAGAAAGATACAACCAAGGTTCTGACGTTGAACCTATTCTCTGGTTGGGCGAGCAGCTATGTATGCCTTTTAATAGACCTTCTCTCTCTCAGGATTCCGGCAGCATAACCTCCCTATGCTTCAAGACTCTTACTATCACTCCAGACAAGCATAATCACAACTAGCATTCCTCCAGAACTCGCTTTACTCCAGAACTCCCTTGTCTAATGCATGAGGACAGACTTTTATAAATGGAGAAGGGAGGAAGATTCAATGCATCAGGATGCCCATTGTGGATCGACATTATCTCTGAAAAGCTACTGAGGATAGATGTCAAGGATAGATGATGACTCTCGACCTCTATCAGATGGATTTTTCCCTCAAAAGACTTCATGATCTGAAAGGAAAAAACATATGGGTGCACGTTTGCCAAAAATCATTACCAAACTTAGTTGGCACGAGTGTTGTTCTAGGACAGGGCGCCAATGGGCGCGCCCCTTTTTGAGGATCTCAGTGATTGGCGCGGATAAGACACTGTGTACCTGCGCCAATGGAAAAAGGGCACTTTTCAGGGATAATTTGCAGAAGGTGTCTTAAGGGAACATGAAGTACATACTCAGGGGAACATAATGCAAGTGTTTTTAGGCTATGTCACTGCTCACAGGTCCCCGAATGTATCCTCCAATGTACGAAAACAGGGGTAACAGGGACGGTGACCAATGGTGACAAATTACTGTGTAACAGATGCCCCCTAAAGCATGAGGCCCGAGAGAGAGAGGGGTGAAATGCTTTACAAGAAAACATATAACTGCCGCCGAGAATATACATTGAGAGATACAATTGATAGCTCAAATACATGATGTACGTGGTATGGTCTCAGCCATCCATAAGAGAGTACATGATAATCTAGATCCGTAGTATGGACGTAGCCATCTGGTTAGGATCAATGAATTGACTCAGGTATGGTCGCAGCCATCCAGTGAATGAGTCATGTATCAAGAACCATGCCTGGATTACAACAGACACAATCCAGGGTCTTGCGCTCCATCTCAACCCGAACAGAAGCACAAGTTCAAGCATGTGAATATGTGAGCTGAAGTCGAACATGCATGAACATCGTCTGATTACCAGTCAATATTGGGAACTGTTAACAGATGCGAGAGGTACCACCAATAATGACAATGGTCCTCAAGGTACTATAGGTACCATCTACGGCGTGTGAATTAGTGATCTGAAGTCGAACACCCATAGAATCATTCGATCGGAGGCCAGTGATGAAAACCTCACGTCGAACATGAAGAACCTGCCATTGAGGCATGCAGGGTCTAAGGCACCAGCAGGGAGTCTCTATATCAACTTCCTGGATAATGAGCTGAAGTCGACAGGAAGTGACATTGATCAAAGATGGGCCATAGTGTTTCCCACATCATCGACATGAGACAGAGAGATAATGTTGTGAATTAAGATTGTATGAACTATCAAATGGAGTTTGTTTCTTTTCAGAGGTCAACTTCTCTTGAACATATTTGCGGCACGACAGTGGAATTGGCATGCACTTGACCATCGATGGATCAGAGGTCATGATGACCGAGCAATGAGCAGTTCGAGAGGTCAAATAGATTACCCAACCCCCACGGAGGGCAAGTGAAATGAGATGAGATATCCCCACCCCGACACGAAAGCAGAGAAGTGCCATGTTCAAGAGCGACATACTGTCGACACGACAATAATTATGGTTCCCAAAATTTTCTTTTCCCCCACCATTTCTGGCGACTACCCCAATTATTTTTAACAAGCTTGATGGGGATAACATATGCTTGTGGTGCGTCATTTCGACAAAATCTGATGTCATCAGGTTTTAACGAGTCTGACAAAGGAAGAACTCGACGCCTTTTCATATTTAGAGAGTTTGAAAAGACAGCAGAAAAGGAAACTCCAGGGGTGTCCTTTTTCGTAGAGTTGTGTCTCTCGGGCCCGAAAAAGTATAAAATAATGCCCAAAAGAACCGCCCGACCATTACGATCGAGGGGTACTTTTCATAAATAGTGATTTCGACTTGAAAAAGTAAAAAAGCGATCAAAACCACGTCGTTTCGTAACCATTAATGAGTTTGAAACGACAAAAACCCGGTAATCTTTTTATGTTTTAACGGTC
>APFE030287188.1:0-30691 GCA_000404065.3 Pinus taeda | reverse complement strand
TAGGCTAGGCTAGGCTTAGGATAGGGTATGCTAAGGTAGGCTAGGTTATGCTAGGGTAGGCTAGGTAGGCTAGCCTAGGATAGGTTATGCTATGTTAGGTAGGGTAGGCTAGGGTAGGGTAGGCTAGGGTAGGCTAAGTAGGCTAGGTAGGCTAAGCTAGTGTAAGCTAGGTAGCTTAGGGTAGGGTGGGGTAGGCCATGCTAGATTTGGCTAAGGTAGGCTAGGGTAGGCTAGGCTAGGGTAGGCTTGGCTAGGGTAGTCTAGGGTAGGGTAGGCTGGGTAGGGTAGGTAGGGTAGGCTAGGATATGTTACGCTAGGTTAGGTTAGGCTAGGCTAGGGTAGAATAGGCTAGGCTAGGGCAGGGTAGGCTAGGGTAGGGTAGAATATGCTAACGTAGGCTAGGGTAGGGTAGGGTAGGGTAAGCTAGCCTAGGCTAGGCTAATCTAGCATAGGTTGGGCTAGGGTAGGCTAGGCTAAGGTAGGGTAGGCTAGGCTAGGATGGGATAGGGTATGCTAAGGTAGGCTAGGTTATGCTAGGGTAGGCTAGGTAGGCTAGCCTAGGATAGGTTATGCTATGTTAGGTAGGGTAGGCGAGGCTAGGGTAGGCTAGGGTAGGCTAAGTAGGCTTGGTAGGCTAGGCTAGGCTAGGATGGGATAGGATTGGCTTAGGTATGCTAGGCTAGGCTAGGATGGGATAGGATTGGCTTAGGTAGGCTAGGCTAGGCTTAGGATAGGGTATGCTAAGGTAGGCTAGGTTATGCTAGGGTAGGCTAGGTAAGCTAGCCTAGATTAGGTTATGCTATGTTAGGTAGGGTAGGCTAGGTTAGGGTAGTCTAGGGTAGGCTAAGTAGGCTAGGTAGGCTAAGCTAGTGTAAGCTAGGTAGCTTAGGGTAGGGTGGGGTAGGCCATGCTAGATTTGGCTAAGGTAGGCTAGGGTAGCGTAGGCTAGGGTAGGCTAGGGTAGGGTAGGCTCGGCTAGGGTAGGCTAGTCTAGGGTAGGGTAGGCTGGGTAGGGTAGGTAGGGTAGGCTAGGATATGTTAGGCTAGGTTAGGTTAGGCTAGGCTAGGGTAGAATAGGCTAGGCTAGGGTAGGCTAGGCTAGGGTAGGGTAGAATATGCTAACGTAGGCTAGGGTAGGGTAGGCTAGGGTAGGCTAGCCTAGGCTAGGCTAATCTAGCATAGGTTAGGCTAGGGTAGGCTAGGCTAAGGTAGGGTAGGCTAGGCTAAGGTAGGTTAGGCTAGGCTAGGATGGGATAGGGTAGCTAAGGTAGGCTAGGTTATGCTAGGGTAGGCTAGGTAGGCTAGCCTAGGATAGGTTATGCTATGTTAGGTAGGGTAGGCCAGGCTAGGGTAGGCTAGGGTAGGGTAAGTAGGCTTGGTAGGCTAAGCTAGTGTAAGTTAGGTAGGCTAGGGTAGGGTGGGGTAGGCCACGGTAGGTTAGGTTAGGGTAGGCTAGGGTACGCCACGCTAGACACTAGTAGCGTAGGGTAGCGTAGCGTTGGGTAGGCAAGCTAGACTAAGCGTGTGTAGGGTAGGATATGCAAGGCTAGGCTAGGTTTAGGTAGGTTATGATATGCTAGGATAGGTTAGGCTAAGATAATCTAGGTTATGGTAGGATAGGTTAGACAAGGGTAGGGTAGGGTACGGTAGGGTAGGCTAAGCATTGTTAAGATAGGGCAGGGTAGTGTAGGCTTGGCTAAGCTAAGCTAGGGTAGGATAGGGCAGGGTATTGTAGGCAAGGCTAGGCTAAGCGAGGTTAGGTAGGTTAGGCCAAACTAAGTTAGGGTAGGCTAGGCTAGGGTAGGCTAGGGTAGTCTAGGGTATGGTAGGCTAGTGTAGCATAGACTAGGTTAGGGTAGCGTAGTGTAGGGTAGGTTAGGATAGGTTAGTTAGGCTAGGCTAGGATGGGATAAGCTTAGGTTAGGTAGGCTGGGCTAGGCTTAGGATATGGCAGTTTAGGGTAGGCTAGGTTGGGTAGGTTATGCTAGGGAAGGCTAGGTTATGCTAGGGTAGGTAGGGTAGGCCACGTTAGGTAGGCTAGGTAGGCTAGGGTAGGCTAGGGTAGGTTAGGCTAGGCTAGGCTAGGGTAGGCTAGGTAGGCTAGGGTTGGGTAGGTTAGGCTAAGGTAGGTTAGGCTAGGTTAAGGTAGGGTAAGGTAGGGTAGGGTAGGCAACGGTCAAATATGGTAGTGTAGGGTAGCATAACGTATGGTAGGATAGCTAGGGAAAGCTTGGATTGGGTAGGATAGGCTAGTATAGGCTAGGGTAGGCTAGGATAGGGTAGGCTAGGTTAGGTTAGGCTAGGTTAGGGTAATCTAGGGTAGGCTAGGGTAGGCAAGGCTAGTTTAGTGTATGGTAGGCTAGGGTAGGCTAGGCTAGGGTACGCTAGGCTAGGGTAGGCTACGCTAGGGTAGGCTAAGCTAGGATAGGTAGGCTTGGCTATGCTAGGGTAGGGTAGGTTAGGCTAGGCTAGGGTATAGGTAGGGTAGGCTAGAGTAGGGTAGGTTAGGCTAGGGTAGTGTAGGCTAGGCTACGCTAGACTAGGCTATGCTAGTGTAGGCTAGGGTATGTTAAGCTAGGCTAGGCTATGTTAGGCTATGCTAGTGTAGGGTAGGGTGGGGTATGCTAGGCTATGTTAGGCTAGTATAGGCTAGGATATTGTAGGGTGGGCTAGGTTAGGCTATTATAGGGTAAGTTAGGCTAGGCTAGGCTAGGCTACAGTAGGTAGGCTAGGCTACGATAGGGTAGGGCATGGTAGTTTTGGCTAGGCTAGGCTGGGGTAGGGAAGACTACCCTAGGTGATGTGAAATGTTTAAACTTCAATATTTTTAAGAATTTTTATTTTAGGCTAGGCTACGCTAGGCTAGGTTATATTATTGTAGGATAGGGTAGGGTAGGGTATGGTAGGGTAGGGTAGGGTTGGTGAGGCTAGGCTCAAGCAGGGAAGGCTAGGCTAGGTAATCTAAGATGTTTAAACTTGAAGATTTTTAACAATTTGTATTTTAGGCTAGGCTAGGCTAGGCTAGTTTGGGGTAGGCTAGGGTAGGGTAGGCTAGAGTAGACTACCTTAGGGAAGGCTGGGATAGGCTAGCCTAGCCTAGGCTAGTCTAGGCTAGCTTAGGATAGGGTAGAGAAAACCAAGCTAGTTTAGTCTAGCCTAGCCTAGGCTAGTCTAGGCTAGCTTAGGATAGGGTAGAGAAAGCCAAGCTAGTTTAGGCTAGCCTAGCCTAGGCTAAGCTTAAGACAGGCTAGGGTAATCTAGTTTAGGCCACGGTAGCCTAGCCTAGTTTAAGTTAGGCTAGGCTAAGCTAGGTTATGTTAGGTTACGCTCAAATAGTTTAGGCTAGATTAAACATGTGTTAGGCTAAATTAGATAATCTAGTTTAGGATAGGTTAGGCTAGGCTCATTTAGGATAAGCTAGTTAAGGTTAAGCTAGGCTGGGAAAAGTTATTTTAGTTTAGGATAGGCTAGGCTATGCTAGATTAGGCCAGGCTAGATCAGCCTAGCGGCTAGGCTAGATTGGGGTAGGCTAGATTAACCTAGATTAAATTAGATTAGGCTATGCTACGCTAGTCTAAGTTAGGTTAGGCTATGCTAGATTAGGCTAGATTAGGCTAGGCTAGGCTACGAAAGGGTAGATAGGCTAGGTTAGATTAGGCTAGAATAGGCTAAGCTAGGCAACGCTAGTCTAGGCTAAGCTAGGCTAGAATAGTGTATTCTAGATTAGGCTAGGCTGGGCTAATCTACACTAATTGTATGAATGATGCCCCAAAACCTAGTATAAGGGAGATGTGTAGGTATTATGACGGTTTATGTCTTTGTGTGAAACATATTTTGGTCTAGCCTTTACTACATATGTGATGACTTCACTCCGTGAATTGTAACACTAATATGTACAATTTCATATTCATATAGCTATGGATAGAAAGAAAACATACCATCATTGGAAATTTAGAAGATCATTGTTGATATATAGAGAGGTTATTAAAAATTATTTGGTGTGCTAGTAAAATATTAACTGGTGCTTTCATGTCTACTAATATGCTTGATTCCACGAGGAATAATGAAAAACATAATTTTATGACTCTGGGAAACTATAGATCTTTGAACTCAGTGGCCACTAATTATGTGTTGTCACAATATATCCACCCGCTAGCAACAGAACTTGTAAAGGGAGAGAATATACCAATCATATATCTATCTATATTTGATAAAAATGTTGAGGGATGACTAGAGGGGAAAACATGCATCTTAACCTAGATTGTGCAATGTAGGGATTATTTGACGTAAATAAAAGTTAATTGTTACTATGTTGTTTTAAGCTAGCCATAAATCTAGTGTAGTCAAAATATTGACATAAAAACTAAATTGTGACTCTCTTAAAAGTTAATTGTTACTATGTTGTTTTAAGCTAGCCATAAATCTAGTGTAGTCAAAATATCAACATAAAAACTATATTATGACTCTCTTTTTAAACGATGAATTTTGTGTTGAAATATATTTATATTACTACAAAATAAATAGTACCAAATAAAACTTGTTATTTTATGCCTCCTCTCCGAAACAATTAACACCTACATTTTCAACGTTTTTTATGAATTTTAGGTAAATAAAATATTTTATTAATTGTTTAAGTTCTTATTTGAACTAAAATTTTGATCATTTAGTCCAATACAAAAGTCATGAATATTGAAACTATGAGGACCATTACATTCTATGTATCGGGATTATTGATTTATTTATATGTGTTTATGTTATTTACAATTATATTCAACGCCTTTAAGATTATCATAGTTATATAAATTAATTATAGATGTTAGAAGACATCAATTCATTCTTGATAAACATCCATACTTTCCTTATAATGCATCTTCTATAAAAACTATCCTAGATCCATCTTAAATTCAAACCTATTAAGTAGATAGAGTGATAAGATCTTTCAAGTTGCAAAGCTTTCTTTGAGTTTTGCGCCAACAAAAGAGGTTTTCACGTTGAAACATCTGATCCCTCTTAGTACTTGATAGATCTAAAGTAAAGATAGATCTATGTTGGTTCACCTCCACAATCAATTACCTTGTCTTATCTATAAATTTAAGGTGGAAATAAAGCACAACAAAACTGTTCAAAAAACAAATGCGGAAACCAATGTTAAATTTCAGCAACGAACTCTCTCTCACTCTCTATAACTCTTGCTCTATCTCACTCATGCTATCTCTCTCTCTCTCAATGTCTCTCAATCTTTTTCTCTATGAATATTACTATGTGTCTCTCGCACTCTCTCTATGACATTGTCTCTCTCTCTCTCTCTCTCTCTCTCTCTATGTCAATCTCTCACCCTCTCATTCTTTGTCCTACTCTCTCTTCCCCCCCCTCTCTCTCTCTCTCTCTCTCTCTCTCTCTTTTGCTCACTCCCTTTCTGCCTCCTCTTCCCTTCTCTCTATTTCCATCCCTCTATTCATCTATATCTCAATTTCTTTCTCTCACTTGCTCTCCCTCTCTCTTGATATCTCCCTTGCTCACTGTCTCCCAATATTTCTCTTTCTGACTCTGAGAATGGTTCTCTCACATAATCTCTCTAACATTATATCCTTCTCAATATCTCTCTCTCTAAATCTCTTCCCCTCTCTCCCTCCTCTCACTCTCACTCTCATTCTCACTGCCTCTTTCTCTCTCCCCTCCCCCACTTTCAATCTTTCTTTCCCTCTCTATCTCCCTCCTCCTCGTTCGCTCTCCCTATCTCTCATTCCCTCTCCCTCTGCCTCTCACTCTTACTCCCTCTCATTCTCCATGTCCCTCTCTCTCCCTCTCTCTCTTGATATCCGCGCCCACCCTCCCTCTCTCTCTCCCTTTCTCTATGTCTCTTTCACTCCTTCCCTCTCTCCCTTTCTTACTCTTTCAATATTAATCCCTCTCTCTCTTCTTCTCTCTCATTATCTCTCCCGTTCCCCTAACCCAACTCTCTCTCTCTCCCTTAAATATATCTGAGTCTCTTAGACTCTCCCTCTCATTCACCTCTTACCCATTCACCCCTCTCTCTCTATCTCTATGTCACCATCGCTCCCTCCCTCTCTTCCCCTTAAGCCTAAAACTTAAATCTTAAATCTGATTTTGAAACGTGACTTCACTTAACATTACATAGCATTAAGTGAAACTAATTCTTTCAACAAAAATATATGGTGAGAAGATAAATTTTTATATACATCATAAACATGAATATTTTACAATATTAATAAGAGAATCACAACCCATTGTGTCATTTATAGTCAAATTTAAAAAATTAAAAATAGAAACATGCATTCTAACAATTTTTATAAAAAATGCATACTTCACTTCACATTACTTAGCATTAACTCAAACTAATTCTTTCATCAAAAATATATGGTGATAATATACAATTTCATATACATTATAAACATGAAATCACTTTTATAATATTAATAAATGAATCACAACCCACTATGTCATTTAGAGTGCAAGTTTAAAACCTAAAAATAAAAGAATAATTTCTAACAATTAAAAAAAGCATTGTAACATTAGTAGTTTTGATAAAGTAATAATAACCTTGCAATATTCAAATGCATGTTAAATAACCTTGCAATATTCAAGACCATAACCTTGCAATATTCAAGACCATAAAAGAATTCATGATTTTTTTTGTTAAATTTTTTCTTATTAAAAAACATAATAATAATAATTTAATGGAAAATGTAATGGAAAAAACAAAACTATGGGAGCATGTCATCTACCGATAATAAAATAGTAGAGGTTAAACAAAACGAAACTGAGAGAAAAAAAATAGTGGAAAAAAAGAATAAATAATCTCAATATATTAAAATAGATGGAGTTAAACAAAACAAAACTTAAACTAATAAAAACTAAGAAAATATTCAATCCTGTAAATACATACTTCATTTATATAAACAATTTAATAAAGCCTAGGGAGGGTATCTGCAATCCGAGCCGTAGTCTGACATCATTTGGTCTGGTTTCAAACTTATGGTTTGAGACTTGCCTAGTGAACGAGGTTTTAAATGATGGAAAACATTGGAGTAAGATGTGTGAGGGTTTTGAGTACCAACAATTTGAAATTAAAATTTCCCATATGAGGATATCTTGAAAGATGATTTTTTTGTTCATTATTCTTATTGTGATAATAGAGGGTGAGATCAGACATATATGAAATCCTTCGCGAAACGCTGAATATTGTAGAAATGAAAGGATCAGTGTTTTGATGGAGTCAGATTGTGCAGCAGAACAAAGCTTGAGTAATAATAAAATGTACCTCGAACAATGCGTGCGTGTTAAAATATAATAACATAGATAAACTTTGAACTGTTAAAATATAATAACGTACATAATCACTGAACTGAAATCAATAATGACCCACCGAAATATTATCAACATAGATAAAAACGAACTGAAATCAAAAAATATTTTTGTGGGATAGGTAAAGGTAACTTAAAATTAGAAATCTAGATAGTACAGAGATGCGAGATAAACAACTGGGGAGTCTCAATATAATAAAAGCTACACTAAAAATAATAATATACAAACTCAAATGCATATAATAATATACAAACTCAAATGCATATTGAATTTGTAAAAATGATTTGCATATTTTTCACTAGATAACACAACTACCTTAGATTTGAACAACACAACATTAGTTTTGTGCTATAAAAAGGTGGTGGAAGAAATTGAGTCACAATTGATAGCTGGATAACGATTCTATAATGCGAAATAAACAATTAAAAGAATTAGGAAACCTAAACACCAAAGAAATCATACCTCCGGCCATTGATGTTGCTCACACTCCAAAACCATACTTTCTGCTACGCTTGCGGCAGTCATTTCTTTTGTTTTCTCATGTGTTTACCTGCATTGTTGGGTCGATCAAAACTAGAAGTCTCGAAGTCACAGGTTTTAGTCTGACAGAAATCACAAATTTAATAGCATTTTCTTTAATATACAAAATCAACTCTTGGCCATGACAAAGCAGAAAATGAGCTAGTTGGGTGATTCACACGGTCAACTTTTAATCCTTAGTGAAGCAAAAAATTTACAAAATCTTTCAGGCATTGTTGAGGTAGATAAAGACCTTGGAGAGAGAAGCTTCAAAAACTACTCTTCACTCACTCGATTTAACAAATTTCCAACGATTTCAGAAAGGAGAATGTGAGTCTTCTTTGGATTTTCTCAACTAGGATCCTGAATGTAGAGATATTCAGCTCCAACTTCTGAAACCCAAAAGTCAAGCTTTGCAGCCACATGTACATGAAAAGACAAGACCAGATGGCCTGTGTAAACATAAAGCACTAAGGAAGATGACTGAAGACGGTGAAATGGATTCTGATGGATGGAGAATTGAATGAAGAATTTTAACAATGGAGCTTGCTTCCACACTTCGAGGCGTGACATGAAAAGACAACTAGCAAACAAGTCTGTAATTACACCATTTTGAGCAATTGCGTGAGACATCATCATCCATGTGGCACTTCCAAGCTCTACTTACTCTCATTTGATGGTGTAAGACTGAAGGGGTTGAGTGAGTGAGCTTGGGGACCAAACAGAGGTATTTATAGCCAAGCTTCCATCAAGCTTTAGTTGGCTATGTGTCAAGTCTTCCACAGAACATGGTAGAGAACTACAGTGGGAGTAATGGACCACTCCAAGAGCTCCTAACAAGAAATTAATCAACAGTAGATGGTTTCAATAAATATTGGAATCGACGGGAGATGGTTAGTTGGTTTCTAAATTATCAGTGGCCGTTACGGACCAAACAGCCGCTATGAGAGCAACATTCTCCCACTGGGTCCTTGCTTCTAATTTTTTTAATATTTCACCTTAAAAGCCATTGATAATCTGTATTAAGTAATAGATACATGAATCATGGTGATAAGTCGTCTAATGACAAGCATTATCTTCCATGTATTACTATGTATTTATTTCTATTATAATTTATGTGGCAACAATTTCTTAATGAATAAACCTTATGTTTATTCTTGGTCCTACACAGATGAATTCTCTCAAATTAAATTAAGGTGCATGCCCTTAGTCAAAGGATCAGTGATCATGAACTCAGTGCCAACGTGCTCAATGACAACTTTCTTTTCTTTAACATGTTCCCTTATAGCTAAATACTTAATGTCAATGTCTTTATTTCAACTCCCACTTTTGTTGTTTTTATCCATAAAAACAACCGTTGAATTGTCACAATACATTATCAATGGCTTAGAGATAGAATCCATAATTCTAAGCCTAAAAATGAAACTCTTAAATCATACACCATGTAAAGCAACCTCAAAATAGGAGACGAACTCAGCCTCCATAGTTGAAGTGGCAATTAAGGTCTGCTTGGCACTCCTCCATGACACAGCTTAACCGACGATCATAAAAAGGTTTCCTGATGTTGATTTGTGTGACTCAACACATCCCTCAAAGTCAAAATCTAAGTAGCCAATTACTTCCAAATTGTTTGTCTGTCTATACATAAGCATGTAGATTTTTCTTCCTTGAAGGTACCTCATTACTTTCTTTTCATCTCTCTAGAGGTCTACACCTGGATCACCCTAACATTGTCCTAACATTCCCACAGCAAATGCAAGGTCAGGTCTTGTGTAGACCTGAGCACACATTAGGTTTCCAACAGCAGAAGCATATGGAATGTTCTTCATTTGTTCTCTTTCAAACTCATTCTTTGGGCATTGGTTCAAATTGAACCTATCACCCTTCTGTTATAGACAGTTTTGGGCACTTCAACCCCAATCATAAATGTCCATAAACTAAGGGCTCCTAATTCCCTAAAAGTGTTGCTTCACTGCCTAAAGGAACAAGGTTAGTTGATTACATCATCTCCCAGAAGTTCTCCACTGAAAATTGCTCATAAATGGTCAAAAATGGACCATACTGAAAACCCAGTGTAGAGGGTGCGATGCATATCACCTTCCCAGTGTATAGGGTGTGATGCATTCTGAATGGATCCTCTATAGGGTGCGATGGTCGGGAATGGACAAATGGCAGGGACAAAATGTGAGGTGGAAGATCATGGAAACTTCCATAAGCTTCCCCTCTCACACTTGCCTCTCTACTTTCGACCAGGGATGAGTAAGAGATCATCATTCTCCAAGTGGAAGCAGGAACTATAAGAGAGAGGACACTAATCAAGACCCCAGAAGATGACTCACATCTGTATAATCATCTATATATGGATCCCTCATCACAGAGATCCACATGCTGGAATTTTGTATCTTATAGAGAAGTTCTGTTGGTTTTCTAGTGTATATTCATAGTGTTCGGTGATCTAAGCTTTACTTGAGGTGAAGAAGGGCTTTCTGGCTGGAGGATGATCCCGGGTCAGAACATATGGTTGTAATCCTCTTGCTACTTTTTATCTTAATAAAGCTATTCAAGTTTTCCTCCATATTCTTGTATGTTTACTTATATATGCATTTGTATGGTTAACACACATATCGTCCTATGTTATTTATGAATATAGATCTTTGTTCTTCAATAGTAGTATGTTTTTGTGATTCCATAGGTGCTCTTTGAAGCTGGGAAGACAAAGAAGAAGTGGCAAAGCTCTATCAGGAAGGAGAGGAAATCAAGCGCAAGACTAAGGTTGGTCTCGTTGTTCCACTCCTATCTATTTTCATAAAGGAAAACGAAAGTAGACTTTACTTGTTTTTTTCTAAGATAGCTACCAGTCTTAGTGGGAATAGCAGCATCCGAGTGGACACTATTCCCGGTAACAAAATGGCGACTCCGCTCGCGAGCGACTAGATTGTTTGTTATCTTATCTTTCTTTCTTTTATAAACTTATAGACGGAGCCTAAAGCCAAGCCAGCTAGCCTTCGAACTGCATTTTTTATACAAATGCAAAGTAGATCAATGATGCTTCAGTCTATCTTCGGGTTTTTTTTTATGAATTAAACAATCGATATGAAAATAGTCTAATTTCCCTAAGTGGTGGCTCTAGTAACCTCTTTAGATCACCCCTGTGTTTTACATATACTGAAAATCACTTACTCGGCCTAAATCCATGAACTGAATTGCAAATTGTGAGTAAAAACTCGTTCAAAGTCTCGCGTTGGTACCATCGCACCTTTCCTTCAAGGCAGACTATAATCATCGCACTTCCCGAGTGCAGTAGGTGTGCTGCATACTGAATTCACAATGTGAGAGGTGCGATGGTCAGGGAAGGTTAACTTTACCTTCAGACTTCAGTTTTTTCCTCACTGTTTTCAGTCCTATTCAGGAGTTTTTCTGTCCATGGTTAGTGTATCTCTATGAAAACCCCCTTCTCTGACATTATTCCGCCTCCATAGTGCAAAGAACTGTAAGTGTTTTTATGTATTGTGTGCCATTTTCAGTTCTCTCTTGCAAAAAGTAGCATAGTCGAACTGTCGTTTTTGATCTGAAAGTGTCATAGCTGTCGTTTTAAGTTTTAGAAGACAATCCCATTGTTCTTGATAGTCGATTATACAGTTACTATTGCATATGAATTGAATTAATAGCTTTCGAAGTGTCGAAAAGCAATTTTCATTGCGAAATCGCAAAGTGTCTTTCTTACCTTCACTTCATTTTGAAAAGAAATTTGTTGAGTATTGTCGCTTTGAAAGTAATTCAGATTTTCACATAGCTTTCTTATCATCATTCATACATTAAGAAGGATGAAAAAAAATACATGCATTTGCATTTGCATTTTGACTGCCTGGTTTGATTTAGGACAGTGCATTTAGTGTGTGCTCTGTGGTCTTTGCTTAAAGATTCTTTCTTTCCTTAGTAGCTAGGATTTTCATTGTCAAAAGAAGATTAAACATTTTTTTATCATCTTAGACTGCATTTTAGGAATTGTATACACATCATGTGGTGAACCTGAAAGGAAAATTTTTAAGCAAGATCAACTTAAAATAAATTTAATGAATCTCACAATGCTTTGGAACCTAACACACAACATCTAGAGGTCTAGACTAGAGACATATTCCGGCGTTGTAAAACCTGGTAACTGTTGCTTTCATTGTTGATTGGTTGATTCCTCCACTTTGAGATGACAAGTGCCAGTATGGACTTGTGCTCCCACGTACCGTAAAAAAAGAGTATATTTTGGGAGACCACAATAGGCTGCATCCTTTATCCTTAGGAAGTCGTGTCTACCACCCTATCGATCGCAATGCACTGAACACAACATTCGGGAAGATTTACTGCGGTACCGTAAAAAGTATTTTGTAGTTTTACGATTGGTTTGGTAATCCTCTCCGCCTAGATCTCCAGAGAAATCCATTTTGCTCCTTTTGAAACTTCTTAAAGGAAAATGTCCTCTGAGCACTTGTTACTTCAAGCTCAATAAAAATCGAAGGCGGCTAGAGTCATCTTTTGTTTTTTCTTAACTCTTTAAAATTGAAAAAACAAGATGTGTCAAAGCATCTAAAATTTATTTTAATCAGAATAACATCACAAATTCCCTCGTTCGTCTTTAGGTTGAGAAAATGGAGTCTACCAACCAAGGATTTCCCCTTGGAGGAAATCCTAGTCCCTTCTCCTCTTGGGGAGATGTTGGTGGACCGTATATGGCCACATTGTCACTTCCACGGTTGACAATTGGTTTGCCTGTCTCGCTCTTCTCTACCTCTGTCGTTCAGAATCCCGTAATTCCTGAACAATTAAGTTAGCAACTATATGACGCTAGAGTTGCCTCCCAACCTTCTACTTGATCTGATTCTCCCTCTCCTCCTTCCTCTTCGCTTGATAAAGCCGATAAATCTAAAAATCAAGTAACTAAGAAGAAGAAGAAGTAGAAAGAGAAAAAGGAAAAGAAGAAAAAGGAACCAAAATCGAAAGGGGGCAACCAAGCATCATCTAGCGAAAATCCTCACACCGCAGTGTCGAAATCTAAATCTCCTTATGTCATTTGCAATGGAGACCACTATCACCGAGATTGTCCCTGCATCCCTTGGATCTTAAGGGACTGGTCTCCTCGTTTTCACAATCCAGTGTTGTCAACCTCTGATGATCATCTTGAATGCACACCATCAACCAGTGAATGTGAAGCACCTAGACAGAAAAGGAATCCCAGATTTCCATGTAAATTCTGTGAAGGCAATCACGTCGTCCACCGTTGCCCCTCCTTGACGAGGCTAAAAGAGTTTTGGATGACCATCCTGTTTCACTGCTACGACTTCCTTCTGGATATAAAAAAACTCTTCCTAAGTCCTCCAACGGTTGAAAATCTGGCTGGGCCGTCATTGTGGTCGGCCGAAGCATCTATCATTGAAAATGAACCCTCTGAATCCATACGAGACGAAAATTAGAAGATCGAGATGGTAGTTGACCTGGTCTTGCCTTTAGAGTGTTCATCTTCGAATGATATCATCACTGAAGAGAAAGAGAATGACACCATTCAAATTCTTTTCATCAACACAGACTCTGATGAACTTGGGGGTAGTCCTCCTGTTCCTTTATCGCAGGAAGGAAGTTCATCAGTGTCATATTCGGTTGTCTATTCGGTCCCACCTCCAAGCAACCTAGTCATTTCTTTCGACTGGAATCTACTAGGGAGACCCTGTTTACCAGCTACTGTACAATTCAGAATCATTGTACAAGCTTACATAATGGTCATGGTTGGTACCATCATTGATGAAGGGGCTTCTTTGAGTATTTTTTCCTCAACTTCTTGGAAAGTGCTTGGTTCACCATTGCTTTTGCCTGAAATGAGAAATATGATAGGCTTCGATAAAGGAACCAGTCGACCTTTAGGGATCCTTCCAAATGTGCCTATTACTTTGAGAAGGAAAATTGTTCACATGAATGTGATGGTAGTTCAACGACCCTTGGATTATAATCTACTCCTTGGACGTGACTATATTTATTGCATGGGAGCCATCGTCTCCTCACTCTTTAGAGTAAGGTGTTTTCCGCACGCGGGCAGAATGGTCAAGCTCGTAGACCAAATGTCACTCCCTGGTTCACACATCGCAAATAGTCAAGTGCCGTCCCTAAATGGTCTCTTCACGCAAGGAATGTCTCATCGATCTCCAGTATGTCCACCTGATGAGCGTGAGTGATTTAGGAGGATATGACTGAAACCCAGGGGGCATGCATGCTGGTCTGTTTCGGCAGGGAAACCTTGGGTATAGAGTGGGTTTCCGCGGGGGATATATGACTAGTCTCACACCCATCCTCATAGGAAAATGGGATTAGGCTAGAATAAGATACCTTCATTAAGGTTATGCTGAGTGTCATGGGTTTCCACCACTCCCTTTTGTCTATTTTGGTAGACATCGCCATGAAAGCATTCGATCCACTTCACGGAGAACTTTCTTCGTAACCTGGAAATTTTTTGCTATAGCTAGGGGCATACAAACCTTTCCGCATGCAAGCGAAGAGCGACTATTTATTTTTTAAATTTGTAGGACCTCTAACCCTTTAAAGCCGTAAGGCTAGTCGTTTCCTAGCTTGAATAAATAAAGGATTCGGGGCAAAGCTTTACAATATGTAAACCCCTTCAAAATAACATCTTGAATGAGACATCCTTATCATACGACTGGTGAGCAGTGTTACCGTAGGGTTCAAGCTCGTTAAAAAATAAATCCCCCATGAGCAGTTTTAGCACATAGTTCAAGCTCGTTAAAAAATGAACATAAGTCATGAGAAAATCTTTCCCCCAGTGTTTAAGCTCATTAAAAAATGAACCGGTAAATAACCATCGTGAATGCCTTATCACCAACTTTTGAGCCTTGGTCGTGTTCTCATCATCACCTCCACTCTGTTTTTAGCTGATCATTCACCCCCATATGATTGTTTACCCCTTCTAGGAACATCTGCGAAGAGTGATTCTATTAGCCATCCTAGTGACACTACCATGATTGGAGAATTCCAAACCTTACTTAGAATCAGCTGCTACCCAAAACCATCAATAATTCCTCAAAAATGAGTCTCCTTTAAGCTATTTTCAACTGACTCGTAGAATATGAAAAGATTTTCGAGCGATTGGCGTCCCCGGCTCGTTAAAAGTCATCGGAAGTGCTATCCCTCCTCTAGATTTTAATCTTTTTGGACCTGACGGATTATTACACAAAAATATCGAGCGCTTGTCTTGTTCGGCTCATTAAAACTATTGGAAATTCATCCCTTTTGTATTATTTTACGCTTTTTCGGACTCAAGGGATTACATGACAAAAAATAATCGTTGGAGTCTCCTTTCCGTTCCTTCGAGACTCTCTAATTGAAAGGGACCAAGTTATCTCTGTCATTAAACTCGTTAAAACCAAATAACGACAAACTCGCCCAAGTGGACGAGAACGAGTTTCACTGTCGCTAGGCTCGCTAAAATATAGCGACAGGTTCGCCCGAAGGGTGGATTATAGAACAAGCATATGTTATCCTCCTCAAGCTTGACAAAAATAAAGAGGTACTCGTCAACAATGACTGGGGAAAATTGGGAACAAAACTTGAAAAAGCTTTATTGGTAGCAAGTCACTCTTGAACATGACACTTTCCTTCCGCATCCATGCCGGGTTGGGTTGTTCCGTTCACTGGTCATAACCATTGGTCCATCACACCATCCATTTTTGGGGTTAACGCTACCAATCCATCGTCAGTGTCACCGATATGTTCAAGAGAAGTCATTCATACAATTTTCCTGTGTCTCACCCACTGCAATACATTCATGCTCCATTCCTTCATGACCGCCACCCTGAACCCTATATCGTCAGATTGTTTTCACCTCCAAAATCATTTTCTTCGTTCCGTGTAGTTGATGTGGGATTCATTAAGGCCCTCCTGCGACGGGTCACTTCTTGTCGACATCAGCTCATTATCCAAGAAGTTGACATAGGAACAACCCTTTCAGTACTTTGAAGCTTGCATTCCTCAATGGCAAGTTTCTCACTTTCGGCGACAGGTTTACATCAATGGCCTTCGACCGAGAGATTTTACGTGGTGTTCAACGCCAAGTCCTTTTTCACACCACGTGAATTGTATTGTAGTACCTTGAGGGTCATTGTAATAATTGGTGATTCCTCTCGCACCTGTTAACAACTTACATCATTGGTTGGTAATCAGGTTATGTCTTTCCATGTTCAACTCCAGAACATTTTTCACATGGATCGACTTGTACTCCGAGTGAAGATTGAATGAGTTTTGAAGACCCTAGATCTAGTTTCATCTATCTGGGCTGCGATATCTTCAAGAATATAAAGACATCAAGTGTACATCGTTGCCAAAAATATGATCATCCAAATCAAATGATGATGAGTCCAAATCATCAGTCTGCCACATAGATGATTGTCTGTCCTATGTACATGAAAATGAATTTATAAAGTTGAGCATGGGAATGCCTGCGTCAGCTAGATCATGAAAAAATGTTGTCAAAATAATGTATTGTATTGTATCTTATTACAGGTCGCCTCCCAGCTCGAAAAAATTTTGGATCCTCATAGTAAAGCATTTCACCCAACATCAAAAATATTAATGACCTCATGCTTTAGGAGGCAACTGTTATAAAACATTTTGGGCACTTCAACCCCAATCATAAATTTCCGTAACCTGAGGGCTCCTAAGTCCCTAAAAGTGTTGCTTCACTGCCTAAAGGAACAAGGTCAGTTGATTACATCATATCCCAGAAGTTCTCCATTGAGAACTGCTCATAAATGGTCAAAACTGGACCATACTAAGAACCCAGTGCAGAGGGTGTGATGCATATCACCTTCCGAGTGTATAGGGTGTGATGCATACTGAATGGCTCCTCTGTAGGGTGCGATTGTTGGGAATGGACAAATGGTAGGGAAAAAATGCGAGGTGGAAGATCATGGAATCTTCCATAAGCTTCCCCTCTGACAATTGCCTCTATGGTTTCGACCAGGGATGAGTAAGAGATCATCATTCTCCAAGTGGAAGAAGGAACTATCACAGAGAGGACACTAATCAAGACCCCAAAAGATGACTCACCTCCCTATAATAATCTATATATGGATCTGTCATCACAGAGATCCAGAGGCTGGAATTTTGTATCTTAAAGAGAAGTGTTGTTGGTTTTGTGGTGTATATTCATAGTATTAGGTGATCTTTGCTTTGCTTGAGGTGAAGAATGAATTTCTAGCTAGAGGATGATGCTGGGTCAAAACATATGGTTGTAATCCTCTTGCTACTTTTTATCTTAATAAAGCTATTCAAGATTTCCTCCATATTCTTGTATGTTTACTTATATATGCATTTCTATGGTTAACACACATCTGGTCCTGTGTTATTTATGAATATAGATCTTTCTTCTTCGATAGTAGTATGTTCATGTGATTCCACAAGTGCTCTTTGAATCTGGGCAGACGAAGAAGAAGTAGCAAAGCTCTATCGGGAAGGAGAGAAAATCAAGCACAAGACTAAGGTTGGTCTCCTTGTTGCACTCCTATCTATTTTCATAAAGGAAAGCAAAAGTAGACTTTACTTGTTTGTTTCTAATATAGCCACTAGTCTTAGTGGGAATAGTAGCATTCGAGTGTACACTATTCTCGATAACACTTCACAATGGGAGCTACACTTGGTGAACAATCCTTCATCCAAAATATCTCTAAAATTTTATTAATATAGGTTTCCTGAGACAAACACAAGATGCCTCGAAATCTGTCTCTATGGATCTTAATGCCAATGACATAAGATGCCTCACCCATATCCTTCATATCGAAATTTTTAGAGAGGAATTTTTTCACCTCATGCAACAAACCCTTATCATTGGTTACTAGGAAAATGTCATCCACATATATAAGAAGAAAATAGATTTTACTCCCACTGACTTTCAGGTATATACATTGATCCATAATGTTTTCTACAAAGCTAAATGAAGAAATTACATTATGGAATTTCAAATACCATTGGCAGGATGCTTGCTTTAAACTGTATAAGGATTTCTTGAGCTTGCAAACCAATTGCTCACCATCACTAGAGGGGAATCCTTCAAGTTGTTCCATGTAAACCTCCTACTCTAGATTTCCATTGAGAAATGTCATTTTAACATCCATTTGTTGCAACTCCAAGTGAAAATGGGCTATTAATTCCATAATAACGTGCAAGGAATATTTCTTAGATACATGAGAGCAAGTCTCTATTTAATTGATTCCTTCATTCTAAGTGAATCCCTTAGCAACGAGTCTTGCCTTGTATCTCTCAATGTTTCCCAATGAGTCTTTCTTTGTCTTAAAGACCCATTTACATCCAATGGCTTTTGCACCATTAGGCAACTCAAGAAGATCCCAAACTTCATTACTCTTTATATAATTCATCTCTTTCTTCATGACATCATACCATAATTTTGATTCTTTGCAACTCATGGCTTTTGAAAAAGACTCGGGATCATTTTTGGATCCAATGTTGTAGTCAGATTCTTGCAGATTCACAACATAATCATAAAAAAATGTTGGTCTCTTTGGTCTAATATATCTTGTTAATGTTGTACCATTATCTTCGTGAGAATTATGTGGTTCAACTTGTTGTTCAAAAGTTCTTGGCAACTCTTGAACTACCTGATCTACTGGAATGTCATCAACATCTTGTGGAACTTCAACAATTTGTTGTTCAACACCAGTTTGTACTTGAGGGGTTCTATGAACAATAACCAATTAATCACTTGATATAGAAGGTTGAGATTCTGAATGATCCTTCTCAGAAACTATGTTCCTGATTTGATCGCTCCCACTGATCAAGTCATTTTCAATAAACTTTGCATTTCTTGATTCCACAATCCTAGTGCTGTGAGATGGATAATAAAATCTGTAACCTTTATACCTTTTAGCATATCCAATGAAATAACCACTAATGGTCCTTGGGTCCAGCTTCTTCTCTTGTGGATTATATATTCTCACTTTAGACGGGCATCCGCAAATGTGCATATGTCGCAAACTCAGTTTCCAACCTTTCCATAATTCAAATGGTGTTTTAGGAACAACCTTGGTTAGAACACGAATTAATATATACATTGTCATCTTAAATGCTTCAGTCCATAAGGATTTAGGAAGATTGGAGCTGCTAAGCATACTCTGCACCATGTCCAATAATGTTCGATTTCTTCTTTCTGCTACACCATTCTGGTCGGATAAACCAGACATGGTGTATTGGGCAACAATTCCATGCTCTTGAAGAAATTTTGCAAATGGCCCAGGTGCTTGTCCATCTTCTGTGTATCTACCATAATATTCTCCACCTCTATCTTATCTCATGATCTTAATTTACTTGCTACATTGTTTCTCTACTTTAGCCTTAAAGATCTTAAAGGCATCTAATGCTTCATTCTTTTGATGAAGCATGTAGAGATACATATATCGTGAGTAATCATCTATAAAAGAGATGAAGTATCTCTGACAATGTGAGTCCATGTCTGGACTACATATATCAGTATATATGATCTCTAATATGTCCGAACTCCTATTGGCACCTTTCTTTGACTTGTTGGTCTTCTTTCCCTTTATGCAGTCCATACAAGTCTCAAAGTGAGTAAAATTGAGGGTATTAATTACCCCTTCATTTATTAATATTTTAATTCTTTCTACGGAGATATGACCTAATCTCCAGTTCCATAATTTAGAGGAATCTTCATTAATAGCACACCTTTTAGTGCTAGTGTGAACATGTGTTGAATCATAAGTGACATTGTTTTATAAATTAATACAGTAGAGACCATTAGAAAAAATACCATTCCCAACACAATCATATTTATAAAATAAACTGAAAGATATTTCTGAAAAGTTGAAAGAATATCCAAAATGTACAAGTCTTGAAAGTGAAATCAAGTTTCTATAAAACTCATAACATAAAAGTTCTTTTCTAATTCTAAAACAAAACCACTACTTAAAGTTAAAAAGCATGTTCCTATAGCTTCCACATGCGAGTCCATCTTGTTTTCTAATAAGATGCTTTGCTCACTTCCCACTGGCTTCCTTAGGTTTTTCAAACCCTGCAAGGAATTCAAAATGTGAATTGTTGATTCAGAATCAATCCAGCAGGTGTTAATATTGACATTAACCATATTAGATTCATAACAAACAAACGAGATTGGATTACCTTTGTTTGCAAGTCATTTCAAAAATTTTGTGTATTCCTTCTTCATGTGTCCCTTTTTTTTATAGAAGAAAACTTGGAATCCTTCTTGATATTGGCTTGGGGAGGTACTTTACCTTTCCCTTTCTGATTGGCTTGAGATTTTCCCTTTCCACGCATTGCTAGCATTGCACTTTCTCCTAGTTCCATCACGAGTCTCCCTTCCTCTTGAACACACATGGTCATGAGTTAATTAATTGACCATTTATCTTTATGTGTGTTGTATGAGATTTTGAAGGGTCGTATTGGTGTGGAAGGGTTTTTAGAATGTAGTGCACGAGGAAGGACTTTGAAATTTCAACCTCAAGTTTCTTCAATTGAGCCATAGTGTCCCTCATTTGCATGATGTGCTCGCGTACACCTTTCACACTAGTGAGCCTTAGGGATGAGAACTTCATGATTAGGGTGCTTGCTAGTGCCTTGTCTGATGTGACGAATTGATCATCAATGGCTTTCAGCAAGTCTCATACCTTTTTGTGCTAATCATTGGAACCCCAAATACTAGCTGAAATTTTAGTGTTAATGAACATCATTCTTAGGCGATTATATCACTCCCATCGTTCATGAGGCGTGATGTCCACTACAGTGCTGCTATTAGTGAGTGCCAGTGGTTCATCTTTCCTAATAGCATAGTCTATGTCCATCCACCCCAAATGAAGGAGAACTCTCTCCTTCGAGAACTTATAGTTATCTGCCTTAAGTTTGGGGATATCACAACAAATATCAGAGAAATTTGAAGGTTGTACAATTGTATCAAATTAAAAATCATATCCTTATGTTAAAAGTGAGGCCTAAAAATAACATTTCATGCTTTACCAATGTAAACAATGCCTAAAATTGAATCTAATGACATAAAAATTGCCTGTGGGCTAAATTTTCAATTCAAGCATATTAAATTATTCTTTATGATAGAATTTATCAAATTATTCACTTAATTCATAATTCTAAAGGGTATATTATGATTATAATTTGATATAAATTCTATCTTAGATTTGAACTTTATGATAAAACTATTATTTCATAATTCATGTGGGTAAGTTATGAATATTTTATCCTAATTAATTATATACATATAATAAAAAATCATGTGGGATAAAATTTATTATATTTAGTATAATTAATTACAATTAATGTCTAAATATTCTTTATGTGATCCTAATCAATCATAATATATAATATTATTTAATTAGAGATGATGTGGCTATTCTCTAATCAATTAAAGATTATATGGATCACTAGACATTATTTCTTTTATGCACAAAATTTAACTTGATATGAGAATAATTATAAATTGCATAAATAAAACTATAATATTCATGCATAATCATTCAACAATGGGTCTCATATACTCATCCAAAATAGCATGTATTAATTAGAGTAGAAATAATCAATTTCTGCAAATTACATATGAGCATAGCTATAAATTTGCACAGTAATTATCCAATTATCTAAATTGCATATAATTAAACCAAATAAATATTATAGGCATAAAAATTGAGCAAAATTAGACATATTTCCAGTTAAATGCCTTAATTCAAAAAATTCTCAAAATATGGTATTTAGCCAAACATAGCATGTCTATAAACACCAAGGTAGAGATAAAAAATGCTCGGATACCAACTGATAGCTAAATATCAATTCTATAATGTGGAATAAAGACTTAAAATAATTCGAAAACTTTAACACCCAAGAAATCATACCTCTAGCCATTGATGTTGCTCACACTCCAAAACCAATCTTTCTGTTAACTAGCTCAAATTGTTAATTTGACTAACATAATCATTAATGGTTAACTTTAATTAATTATAATTTCTCATTTTCAATCTTATTAAACACTAACAATTATAGTAGGTTGTAATTAATCATTTATTAGTGTATTAAGACACATAAAGTATTAATAGTTTGATTGTTAACTAATATAAAACTATAATTTATGAATATCAATACTATTGATTATTTATTAATATTATTGTGTTAAATCCTTAATATAAGTAATATAGATAACACATATAAAACCGTGTGTGTGTGTGTATAACTTTTTCAACCATAGTTTTAACCCATCCTAAAATGGTTACTATGTACGTATATTATAGATATATTCTAGAACCATTGTTGGAGCTTTGGAGGCATAACTATAGCACTTAACTTTTCATTTGATGACATGTTTTAAATGACAAGTTTTAACATTTAAATATAAAATTATATTTTTTAGTATAATATAATATGACAGATACGAAATGATTTTAGAATAATATGAAAATGAAGGTTTTAATTCTTTAGTGTGATATGAGATTGTCAAATAATGTAAATCATGATAAACCATAATGGTTTTGTATTTAGTAAAAGACTTACTATATTAGACAATTTTAATTTCATGATATTTTTTATGTTTTCAAAGTTTTAGTATGTAAGTGGGTAGTTTTTATAAAAAAATTAGGTTTGGTTTTTATATAATATAATTAATATGTTTTAATACTAATATTAATAGTCAATCATGATCAAACCACGTTCAACCATTGCCAAACTATGTCTGAATATGTTTGACAATGAACACTCTTCAACTTTAGTAAAATATAATTGCATACTATTATTGATTAATATTAATAGTTCAACATAGTCAACCAAATTAGATAAATGTAGTCAAAACTTGATAGGCAATGTTTAAATAATTGACCATGATCAAACTTGGTCAACCCTATGTTAATCATATTTAGCAATATTCAGCTTGATGACATAGTTAAACATAGTTGAGCCTTCAAAGGTGAACATCAATAACCATAGTCAACCATGTTCAATTTGAGTCAAAAAATCATTAACCATAGTAAAAAAATAGTTGGATATGTTTAACAATAATCATACATTTTTAGCGATACCTTAACCATGGTGATCACTGTGGTTTACTATGATTGACCATAGTTATCTAAGGTTACCATGGTCAACCATTGTCTACCATAGTTTACTATATTTAGCATGGTTGATGATCGAGGTGGATATTAGTGGCCACTTTCCTATTCTACTTGGATGCCAACACTTTCTCTTTTAGTTTTTTGGTTTCCTTAATTGTAGCACAATTTACAATTTTTGGTAGTTTTTTGGGTCCTGAACTTTTGGAGCCGTTTCGGGGCCCTAAACAACATTTTTATGGAAAACACAAAGGTCAAGTAGCTCCTGAATAGGCTTACCGATTCATTTTTGGTCTCATCTTAAATATCTTTGAAATGAGTTATTATGATGGCCAAACGAAGATCAGATGCCAAAGTTACGACCCTAGAAATTTGATGTACCAATTTACCCCAATCAACCCCATTGTTTTGGTGCTTCATCTCTTGGGTTTAGGTTTTTGGATTTTTAGGGTTCTCCATTGTTTCTCAATAATAAATAGGTCTTCAAGCCTCATTGTAACATAGTTTAGAGGCATGTATCCCCCACATCTGTTCTTAGAGATATCCTACCATTTCCCGAGCTAGTTTATTTCCATTTTTTATGCAAGCATATTTGAATTCTTTGATATTAATGACAAGAATTTTTATTTCTACCTCAACCTTGTGTTTACGTTTATATTTGTATTATGTTGTGTTCCCGCATAAGTATGGATCATCGTAACATGCACTAGGAGTAAAGTCACTCCTCCCTAGGACACCTACAAGAAGATGTCATAGTCTAAGATGTTGCCTAGTTGTATTGAGTGATTCTTGCTTCGAGAGCGCAATACTTGGAGTTTGTTTTGAATTAGGACATGTTGAGGAGAATTAAAGCTTGAATCCTCTTTTAGAGAGCAGAAAACCATGTCATGAGGAGTGCTTTAATTGTGTATCCTTATCTTAAATACCATGCCACATTGGAGGTGGCCTTCAATCACCACATGACACTTGTACATCTTTAGTAAACTACCGTGATGTGGATATACCCTAATAACTTATATTAGGATTTTGTCCGCTTGATCCATTTTATATTATTTTCCTAATTGACCTATCTTATAAAAGGGGGAGAGCATCCTCATTCTCACAACTTAGTCACTAGATCATCCATATCTTCTTGATGTAATCATATTGTAGCCCTTTTTTTGTAATGCAAGGGTCAAAGCTTTGGTGAATTATTGGGAACTAGGGTTTGTGTGAGATAAAATTAATAGAAGTATCTCAACACAAGAATTAACATGTTGCATGACGTAAGGCTTGTGAGATGAAACCTTAGAAAATAGCTAGAGCACTTAATGCTAACGGAGCTTGTGTCATGCAAGTTTAAACAAATCTTGTTGATGACTTTTTTTATGAGTGAAAAGGTTCCAACTGTGATATTTTTGGTTTGATTATAGCTTGTAGTGGAACCTTTGATGCATACAGGAGAGCTTGGTGAGACACCTTGATAGCCTACAATATTGTTGGCAAAAAATTGTAGATTCTTAGGAAACCAGCTCACAAAAAGATAGAAAAATAGACCAATGCCTTAGAATTCATCCTCTTTGAGGGGACAACCTCCTTTACATTACACAAATGAACAATTCTTGGATGATACAAATGACTAAACCTCTCTTCTATATATAGGAGTCTAAGGGGTCATAGTGTAATCAAGCCGACATAACAGTAATAACATAAGGGCACAAAAATAACAATAGTGGGTTTCTATGGGGCATGCTAATAACAATATGGGGATAATAGGGGCACAATAATAACAATAAGGGATACAATGACAATAGTAATGTTGGAATCACTAATACTATAGGGGCCTTACATGCCCCTCTCCTTCTGAAAAGCATTGTCCTCAACGCTTGAGTAGTTTTGGATGCTTCTATATAAAATTTTCATCCTTCCATGTCGAATCTTCACTAGATAAGTTCTTCCACTTGATGAGATACTCCAAAATTGATTGATTTTATGACGATCGAAGAAGAATATTATTTGCAAGGATTTTCCATATAGTAGAATTTTCCCTGGACTCAGACCAATCCAGGTGTCTCTATATCTCTGCATGTTTTTCTTCCATTGTTCCTTTATGTTCCATTGCATTGATGATGATTATGATGTTCTTTATATATAATTTCATATGGTAATGGATAATGGTGTAGATATGAATAATGTAATGATCGATATATGGTGAACTTAATGTATTAATGATGGAATGAAATTGTTAAAGAAAAGAACAATGTAGGCCTATAAAAAATTAACAACATCAATATTTTCTTTTTTCTTTTTTATGTGTTTATAATAATTTACTTAATTATTTATTTTGTACTTTACGATAATTATTTATCCAACAAGGAATTAATCCTATTAAATTTCTTCGAGATGCAATGCAAGTTGGATTGAGGAAAAGGTATTCTTCACTTGTGGCAAAAAAGGAAAAGGAACCTCAACCATTGTTAGATGTAATAATTTGCAAGGTATAATTTTGGAGAGAAAAAGTCATCAAAAAGTGTAATAGGAGAGGAAAATGGCCAAACTGAAGCAAGAAAGTCAATGGAAGAAGACAATAATGAATTTCTAGAAGATGATGAACATGAATTATATGATATTGTTGATTAAATTTATGTTATTCTTGAAAATTAAGGTGAATTTTCATAATTGTTTGTTAGTTATACTTGTAATGTTCTCACTTTGATATTTTGTGATAAGAATAAGTGTTTAATTTCCTTTTTATATCTTTAATATTTATTTAGGTAATTTTCACTGTATTTTTTATCCGAATCATTATTTTTTGAAAAAACAAACTTTGAAAATTATTAGGTTTTTCCATAAATTCTTAAATATGCTACTTTTTAAGTCCTTTTTTTTCAAAATTTCCCATAAATTCCATTTATTTGAGATGCCATTTTTAGCAAACAAATTTCCAAAATGTGGTTTTTTATTATATCTATTTTCAAATTCTGTATTTTTTTTTCAAATGTTTAAGATTATTTCTTTTTTATTGATAATTATTTGATGTTAATGACACACAAATATGAAAATCTGAGATTTAGAATATCGACTCTTTTTAACTTTGCAAAAGAAAAAAATTAAAATTTCTTTACAAAAAAATTGAAAATAAAAATAAAAACAATAAACGTGAAAAATACTTAAAAAATTAACATCTCAAGGAAGAATAAGAAGAAGACTTAAAAAATTGTTACATAACCAATATTTGAAAAAATAATTATCCATGCTAAAAACATAACAAAAATTAAAGTGTCAAAAATAAACCCCTCCAAAAAAATGGGGTCATCAATACTTTTCAAAGTTTGCTTGAAAATCATTAATATTTAAAAGAGCAATGTCCATAGTTAATATATAATAAAGTATAAAGTGACAAAATTATGTTAAAAAATTGGTTGTTGTTGTATCAACAATTTTCAAATTAGATGATTTTTCCAACCTCTAAAAAAAAGAAAACTTCATACAGTTGTCGTTAAGTTCATAACTTTTTTTATTAAAATTATATGAGAATAATTAGTCAAATTTTGGAATGAAAATTTTATGGAATGTGCATTGCTTCAATTACCATTGAAATTGAATTCTTCTCAAACATAAAATTAGTATGGATATCCCTACAATGGCCATGTCAGAAGAAAAAAAGTGTTCAGGTAAAAAGATACAATCAATAGCCTTTTACTATTGAAATGCTTGTAAAACTATAGTATTGTATTCAATAGGACAAGCAACACGGTTAGTGATTCTATGTAATTCAAATGAGGTAGAGATTATAGATTAGCTGGTAGCTCCTATAATAATATTAGGGAAATTTCTCTATGTAGGATCCATTGAAAAGGGATGTAATACGACTATCTACACTTGAAATATGGTAGCGACAAATGGGATATTTCTACATAATTTAGGCAATATCAAAGCATTGTGGTAAGATGAACTATTTATAGTAGGAAGTGACATTAATATGGTCGAATAATTGAATGAAGAAAATGGAGGCATTTGGTGTATAGAATTGGATTCTCATTAGTTCATGAATCTAATTAGATAGTTTGGTGTTGCATAAACGAAGATTTCCAATGGAGTCTACACCTAAAAGAATAGGTAAGGATGTAAGCATAAAATAACTTCTCATTTTGATATGATTATAATATCATAACTCCTTGTAGAGAAGGATTTTTTTTTTCGGAGGCTTTGTTCCTCCCTCTTACATGTTTTGATTATTAACTACTATTTCTTAATGCAGATCTCAATGTCAAACCTGGAAATAGGCCTTTGAGGTTTGAAAGTCTATGGATTAGGGATCCATACTTCCTCGGTAAATAAAACTCTTGGTGGGAAGTAACAAAAGTATAATGAGTATCATGCATGGATAAATTTCAATAGAAACTCAAGAGACTAGAAACTTCAAGAGCTCGGAAATATCTTTAAACCCAAATAAATTGAATAAATGCAACAACAAATAAGCGTAGAAGGTGTAAGCAAGGAGCATGATGTACAAAAGGGATATCACCTCACTTATATAAAAGAATTTATGAAATAAGAGGAAATCCTATGGAAGTAAAAGTTTAGAATTAACTTGCTAAAGAAAAGGGAAAAACCAAAAAATCATTCGAGAAAACCATGATGAAGCATAGGAACCACAAGAAATATTCTCTCTCAATGATGAAATAAGGAGAAAATATCACAAATCACAAGGATCTATAGGACAAATTCATGTGCTTATAGAAGTTAGTTTTGAAAGAACTAACTCTAATAGATTGCAAGCAATCCAAGATATCACAAAAAATATCCCCTCTTTAGTGAAATAGTACCACAATACGAGACTAATGATGGAGATACCCTTTATTCCTCAAAAGGAGGCCACTAAACCTAATGAATTTACTACTCATTTATTTTAGGCTTGTTGGTATTTTTTAGGAAATGAAATTTATCCTCTAGTGAAGGAATTTAAAAGTACTAGACCTCTATTCCCTATGGTGAACACCATTCTTCTTACATCATCTCCCAAATTTGATAGGGCTCGTGATCTAGATGGGTTTAGGTTGATTTCATTATGTAACATAAGGTATAAAGTCATCTCTAAGGTAATTACAAATTAGTTAAAGCCCCCATTTCTAGAAATCATCTTGACAAAGAAAACTGGGTATGTCATAGATCAAACAAATTTGTAATGGAATTATTGTAACTCTAAAATGTTTTTAATCTTTAAACAAAAATAGGAAATCTAGCATGCACATTAAGGTGGATATCTCAAAATATTTCCACAATATAATATGGTCATACCTATAACACGTACTCAAATTTTTTGGCTTCTCCAATGAATCATGACTACCTAATTCAACTCCTTGGTCACCACTTGATTATTTTATATCATTCTCAATAGAACTCACTACTCCACTTTCAATTATTTTATAGGAATAAGGCAAGCATATCCCATTTCTCCATTCCTTTTTGTCCTAATACTCGAGGGTCTTGGTAGAACCTTTAAGGTATCTAATTCACAAAGAAATATGGAATTCATGTGTTTATATGGAGGAGACCTTATATCTCTCACAAACAATTTTTTGATGACACAATTTTGATTGGAGTCCCAACATATAGGCAAGAAATAAACTTAATGTTGTCATTAGAAGATTGGATGGAATATTTAGGTGTGTATATTGATTTAGATAAGTCACAATTGTATTTTTTTTTAAAACTAAGTTGGTGATACACAGGAATCTAACAAGAATTTTGTGATTTCAGTCAAGTGAGCTAAATATATACATGTTTGAGAATATTAGTTACCTAATTTATAATTATTATAATTTGTTTTTTAAAATTATATTCATAGAATTATATATATATATAGGCATCATAGAATTTTTTAAATTGTAAATACATTTAGGAATTAGAAACTCGGTTGGGTTTGTACTTGTGTAACTTAGTGTAAATTTTGATTTGCATGAAAGAGAGAGATAGAGAGGGAGAGAGGTAGAGATGGATGGAAGTTGCGTGGAGAAGAGAGTGATGTAGAGGGAGAGGAAATAAGAGAAAGAGTGGAGGGGATGGGTAGAGAGAGAAAGAGAGAGAGAGAGAGAGAGGGGTATATAGAGAGAGATAAAGTGTAAGTGAGGGACAAAGGAGACAAGAGATAAACGACAAAGAAATATGGGGAGAAAGAGAAGCTCAACAAGTATGTGAGATAGTGTGGTGAGAGAGAAAAGGAGAATGATTCAGTAATTGAGAGAAAGAGACGGAGGTGTGAGAGTGATGAAGGGAGAAATAGGGATAGAGTGAGTGAGGGAAATATTGAGAGAATTCAAGTGTGAGGAGAAAAGAGAGAAAACTAGAAATTTAGAGAGATCGGGGGGGTAATGGGTAGAGAGAGAGTGGGCTAGAGAGTATGGGATGGAAAGACGAAGAGGGAGAGGGATAGAGAAAGAGAGGGATAGGGAGAGAGGCCTAGAGAGAGGATAGTGGAGAAATAATGGGTGAGTGGTGGTGGGATATCTAGAGAGAGGGATGGAGAGGGAGCTAAAGATAGGAGAGTGATAGATGGTTGTGGTGAATACTGGAGGGGACATAATAGGGAAAGAAGCGTGAGGGATCATAAGAGCATTTTTTGGGAATTTTTCATAAAGAAGGAGCTATTGTGAGATGCTTGGGGAAGGGAGAGAAAGAGAGATAGAATGATTGGGGGAGAGGGAGAGAGAGAGTTTGGGAATGAGATATAGAGAGTAAGTGATTGAGAGACATAGGGGATGATACAGAGTGATAGAGTGAGATGAGAGAGGTATGCTAGAAGTGAAAGATAGGATCAAATAGGGGAAGAGAGAGAGAGATTTTGGGACTAATAGATAGAGAGGGAGTGAGATGAGAAGGGAGAGAGATAGACACAAAGGGAATTTTGGACTAAGAGATGGATAGTGAGTGAGATTATAGGCGGAAGAGAGAGAGGGAGAGAGGTAGGGCATGACAGAGATGAAATGATTTTGGTGAGGAGGTTGTGGGGCACTGAGAGAGCGAGAGCCATAGGGCATGTAGGAGAAAATGAAGGAGGTTTTGATTGGGAACAAAGAGAGAGGGAGGGAGGGGCAAGAGGGAGAGGAAATAATGTAACTAACCTAAAATATAGTGAAATCCCTAGGAACAATAATTAAAATAGAGATAAATCATTACGAGGATGTTGAAAGAGAGATAAGTTTCAGAGGGGAATAATGTGAGAGGGGCGGAGGGGGAAATATGGAGACATAATCCTATAAATCACCTAAAATATAGTAAAAAACTTGAGAAAACAAGTAAAATAGAGATAAAGCATAACGACGATGTTAATAGGGAAAGAGAAATGGAGAGATATAGATGCTAATAAAACTAAGTGGGAGAGATATATGGAGGGAGGGTGGGTTACAGAGGGAGAAGAAAGGCCAAGAAGGAAGAGAGAGAGGGACAAGGAGAGAGTGAGAGATGGATAAAGAGAGTGGAGGGAATGGTGCATTTTTTGATCTACAAGTTACCATGGATGTTCAGCTTGGTATTTATTTGCAACATATTTGATAAGAAAATAGATCCAAATCTATGTTCTCGGGATTAATTTCTTTAGGTTCTAGATTTATTATTTTAGCATAATGAATAAAGTCACAAAAAAAACAGATTTTCATATTATCCTAAAATGTTATTTATTATTATGATTTTATTCTTATTTCATAATTGTTTAAATAATATATATATAT
>APFE030287187.1:42724-101697 GCA_000404065.3 Pinus taeda | reverse complement strand
ATTGATTCACCCCTGCACAGTCAAGAACAGTGAAAGCATATGCATGATGAAACTGACGACTTAATCAAAAATACAAAAAGATGTTTCCTTCAGAGAGAGGTAGTCTAGACACATGTATTTTACCTTCATAGAAGTAATGACATCTCTTTCAGTAGTTTGCATTCTCTTCTTTTCCTCAGTAGGACTAGCTGGTAGAATTGGGGTTTGCTAAGGTTTGCGCTTTCCTTCAGTTTTTCAATCTCTTTTTGCAAATAGATTAGCTTCCTTCGAGACTAGCTTCCATCCATCAGTTAACAAGCTTCTTCTCAAAGCTCATAGAAGTTGGCTTGAACCCCTAGTGGACTTGTGCCAGCTGACCAAGTGACAGCGGCGACAAGAGCTAGTACTTGTGCATACAACACTGTCGCTTCCAAGTTTGTTACGAACTATTGGGTTGATAAATTTAAAGAAGGGAGTTCCAGGAGTTGCAACATTATTGCTGCAATACTGGGGCCCACCAAACATCATCATCAAGATCCAAAAGGCATAAATTGAAGATATTGTCATCAAGAAGCATCTTCACAAGTAAGTATCTTTATGTCCACATCTGAATCTATCAAAATGACCTCATTTTGTAAGGAAAACAACAAATTGGTTGGGTCATGAAACATTATTTCATGGAAGAAGAGGACAGATTTGATCCTCATAAAAAACGAAGTCATTGATCATGTTAAGGGTTCAATCACTAAACCTCCAAAGGATGAAGATCAAGCTCTAGAAATACATGAAAGGGGAAGTAAGGGCTCACATTAGGGTAATTTTGAGGTCTGAAATGGGCCTCATAAGGAAATTATAAAATAATAATGGATAGAATAAAATAATATTAGATGACATCATCAAATTTTAGAGGGAAAAAAGAAAAAAAAAAAAAACTATTTTTTCAACTTATGTCCTTATGGGTTTACTCAAATTTTTAGCAAAAACACTCGTTGGATGTAAAATTTGATTCTTCATCCAAGGAGTACCCATGTTGCATACTTTTGATTATATGAAAAATGAGAAATACATTAAAAATGTGATTGCAATCACTTTTTTTTCACGTATTTATCATTTTTTGTGTAGAAGGGTTGATCAAAAGTATACAACATGGATACTCCTGAGATGAGGAATTAAATTTTTCATCCAAAGAGTACACCCGCTCGAAATTTGAGTAAAATCTTAAGGAGAGAAGTTGAAAATACGAGTTGAAAAAAATAGTTTTATTATTTTACTATTTTTTAATATTTTTACCTTTTTACTCCCAAAATTATGAATCACCACCCATGGTTGACATCATCATCTTGAATCCTATTGGTTCTTATAAAGTTTATTTTGGTTGTAGACTTTTCTTAGGAGGCCCACTTTAGACCTCAAATTTCCCCTAATGAAGGATCCTTAAAGAATCCATCAAAGATCCCCTCATACCATATGTATCAAATTTGGAGACATCAAAAGAAATATACGAGAAGCTAGTAGAATTTTTCTCCATAAGTATTGCTCGAGAAGTGATATCATTAAGAAAAGAACTCTACAATATGAATATAAAAAGGGAAGATGGAATAGCCTCATTTTTTATGAGGGTATGAGAAATAAGATGCCAACTACAAGAGTTGGGATAATTTATTTCCCATAAAGAAATGACCACCATAGTTCTCAATGCACTACCAGAGGAATGGGAAAACTTTACGTCAAACATCTATGGAAAGAAGGAATCTACTGCATTCAATGAACTTTGGTCATTGTTTCAAGATTGAAGAAACCATATTGAAGGTAAAAAGTGATGTAGTATCAAACGAACAAGTTCAAGAATTTGCTGCCATGACTAAGAGTAAAGGAAAGTTTGGGAAGTTTGGTCCTCAAAAAGAGAAAAAGAATATGGAAAAGATCCAATGTTACGACTGTCAAGAATATGGGGACTACAAGAGAGATTGTCCAAAGTTCAAGATGGAGAACAAGAGGAAAGAAATAAATGAGACTCATATCACTAAAGAAGTGGAAGAACCTGATGAGAAGATATCCAAAGGGATAGATCCTCAGTGTTAGGGTTTCTCCAATACATAGCAAGGAGAAGTGGAAGGTAAAAATAATTCCACCATGGCAGTCAAGATGAGAAGAATTAATAACAAGATTCATCTTAGTAGAAGATGGTTTCATGTTAGAAGCATATGATTAAAGAAAGAGCACGAGACATCCTTACGATAGCTTGAAATATAGCTGAAGTAGAAGTCTACATGGTTGTAGCATTCATCATAGAAGGAAGTATCTCTTGGTAACCTCATTGAAACAACAAGTAGTACTTGTGGGTAGAAGAAATTCATCTAGCATGGATTTCATCATGCATCATCATTGGGAAGGAGCATTTGCAGATGAGGATAATCAAGATCCTTCATTGGAATATTCATTAGAAGGTTAACCTCTCTTGGAAGAACCAAGTGTCTTGCTGAGGATTCCACCTTGTAAGGGATTCATTGTGTGGAAGAATGATGATATGGAAACAAAGGAGTGAAGCATGTCAAAATGGTTGAAGTACTCTCAATTAAGGAAAGGAATCTGTCGGAGGAAGTCTAGATGACTAAAAGGAGAAAAGAGGTATGTATACATATGTTTAATATATTAAGTCATGTCATCATATCGTTGCAAATAGCTTAGGTGAATACTCTACCTCATGACTATGATGAAAGGAAATTTATCTTCTCCATTGAAAATATGCATGAAGGTATGGTTCACAAATTGAAAAGATGAGATTAACATAATATGTCCCCATATGGAATATAAGGTGGCTGAAAGAGATGACGAAAGTATGGATGGAAGTCCCTGGGGAAAAATATGTGAAGAAAGAAAGAAGATATCGGGAAAGATGCAACTATGATGACATAGAAAATGAAATTAACATTCGATGACTAGAAGAATTTACCATGACATATCCATGGAAAATGCATGAAGACTCTGATGAAGTCTGGAAAAGAAGGAGACCCTTGACATTGAATATCTTGGAGATGTGTCAATACGTATGCAAGATGTTGATGTTGCAACAAGAAAATGTTATGATGAAGGGCCATCACAAGAGGTAATTTTGGTTTGATGTTCATATTTTTATAACTGGATGGGTTGATACAGGGCTACGGAAAAAGGGTTGTATATTTCACCTACAACTAACACTCATGCGGTTGGATGAAATATCCTAAAGGAAACATGACTTGGAAGAGGTAGTTATATGAAAAGCTAGACGTGGATTAGAATATTACTTTTTGTTGAAGAAAAGGATGAAATGATTGACATAACTCATAAAGGAAATTGATGGATAGTTGATGCCCTACGAAGAAGTCCCAAAATATGAAGGCTCCTTAATGTTGAATATGAATTTCATGACATTGAAAGAAGGAACCCCACTAGCAGTTGATATTCCCATGATCTCCACCTAGAGCAGAAAGATGTTGTAAGCAAGTCCCTAGTTAAGAGGGAGCTTCGACAAATCCCTAGATAAGAGGGATATCGGGTATATTCCTTTTATAGGAATGGATTGGTCCTCCCTGGACAAGAGGGAGTGACATATATGGTTCTCTACTTCATGTGCCATGCACTAGACCAGGACTAACAACCCTAAGTCCTAGCAAAGGATATGAGGAGAGATAGACACATCATTCTTGTCTTCATATTGTGAAGAAAGAATGGAGGATGGAGTAAGCATATGGAATCTGATACTCTTTGAGGATGAGGTAGGGCATCTAACATAAGAGTATTCGTAGAGCACTGATATTCTTTGAGGACGGGGAATTCAAGATAAGATTAGCCATGGGAAGACATACACTGTGAACACCTGGGTGGGGTATGTGCCTTGAGAGACAATAATGATGGTTTGTAACAATCATTGGTCTCACAAAAAAGGTGCTCTAATCTTATGGAGAGATAGAGTTATCAATCAATCCTTGCTGTGTGAAAATTCTAGATGATATGGTGCTAAACAAATGGGTTACTAATCTGACTCTTATTATGAGAATTATTCATATTAAGAATATCTAAGTACCTTGTATGTGTTATGAATACCTCCATAGTTAAGATGGAGTGTGTAAATATGTAACTAGGTTCAGTATTCATAATGACATATGTAATCATGATTTTATGAAGGGATAAGTCGGCCTAAAGATAGCAATGTTTACCCCTCAAAATCCTATAGAAGAAGGAACTTGACCCCATTTGGACACACTCTCAATCAAGTTCAATCTCCTCAAGATAGAAGTTGGAAAAGGATGAAGAATGTAGAAATTATGGTGTGTATTTGCAATTTCTCATGAAGTTTTAATCAAAATCACAAGACACAAACCTACTCTACTGCTCTGTGGAAGTTAATTCATAGTTTAGAGCAAAAAATTCAGACATGCAATAAGAAATAACACACATGCACACATTAGTTTTCCTGGGGAAAGTAATCTGCTAAAAACCCCAATGCCTTCTTGCATTAATCTGATTAATAAAGATGTACTACAATTTCTTTGCTTAACTAAGCTCAACCTGCAAGTGAATAACCTATCTCTCTACTCATTGAGAATATCTAACCAAAACTTAGTCAATTTCTACCTCTGTTTGAGCCCTTATTTCCTTGTGCAATTCCTTGAGAAATTAGGCCCCTATTATTTAGGAATTTCTCCAAATGGATTATGCAATTCCCAAGGTTGATCGTCTAACTACATGCAACACTTTTACACTCAATAATAGTCTACAACATATGTTACATTGCCTTGGAATATCCACCATAGACGAGAAACTCTAATTCTCTGCATGCACCATCTATTTTGGGCTTATTGATTAGTTGATTGGATGATCACTGAGTTTAACTAAAGTCTCATTTCACAACTTACCTTCCACTAGTTCCTCCAATAGTTGGAACTAGTCTAACGAAAAACAACTTGAGATAATTGACCTTGATTGCGACAAATTAGAAATCACACATGATTAATTGAACTCTAACTCCTTCAACTCGAATTTACTAAGTAAATTGGGTGACAAAATCCATGTCACACAAGTTAACTACCTCCAAGTTGTCTCCTAATGTGGAAATTCAAATTTTCTCACTTTAATCAAGTCAAAATCAAATCAAGAATTTCTTCTTGTATTTTTCAACAATCCCTCTTAGCAAGAAAGAGATTATCAACCACTCATATCCTGCACCTACGGAACTCGAACTTAAATTTTGACAAGGCCTTTGTCAATATGTCAACATCTTGTTCCTCTGTCGAAATGTATTAAAGCAACAATATATTTCTCTGCACACAGTCTCATAAATGGTGAAATGGGATATATATATGCTTGGATCGATCATGAAATACATGATTCTCAGAGAGCTTGATGCAACTCTAATTATCATAATATATCACAGTTGGATCCATCATCAGACCAAACACTCCAACAAGTATATTTCTCATCTATATTGCCTCACATGTTGCTTAACTTGCAACAATGTATTATGTTTCTATCGAGCTAAGTGCAACAGATATTGTACCAGGAAACAACTGCGGACCCAACACTGAAAATTCCACCTAATGTTCTTTTTCAATCTGGTGGACTCCCCACCGAATCTTCATAGGTGAAGCCACACAGCTTCACTCCCTCTGTCTGTCTATACCATATTCCAAACTAGGTAGTGCCTTTGAGGTATCGTAAAAAATGCTTAGTTTCCTTCCAAAATAATTTGGTTGTCTTAACCATAGCTTGGTTCATCTGGTTGACTATATAGCACATATCCTGTCATGTTTTCACAAGGCACATCAATGAACTCACTGACTACTGATAAATGGTAGCATCGACTTCCTCACCTAAAGTGGCATCCTCCTTCCTCCAATTGGTCGCTACAAGTGTCTCCATGGGTTTACAACTCTCCATGTAGAATCTCTATAGTATCCCATTTGCATACTTTCCTTCAAAGACAAACAGTTCCCCATCACCTTGCCATACTTCCAACCCAAGGAAGTAGTGCATGACACCCATGTCCTTGATTTCAAATTCCCTTTCAAGGTCCACCTTACAAGATCTAATCAGCTGCTCATCACTAGTTAAAATTAAATCATCAAAATATAAGACAATAATAAGAAATTTACCTTCTACCAAGATATAATAGAGGTTTGCATCCACTTCACTTTTGGTGAAGCGCAAACCAATGAGATAACTATCGATCCTGGTGTACTAAGCATGAGGTGATTTTTTGAGACCGTACAATGCTCGCTTGAGTCTACACACATGAAACTCTTGATAAAATGTCTGAAAACCTTATGGTCGCTCGATGTATGCCTCCTCCACAATAACCCCATCTACTGGATCTTCCACCCCATCTATGTAACCAATGCAATAATCGATCTAATGGATGAATACCTTGCTACAAGAGCAACCATCTCCTCATATTCAATTTCCTCAACGTGAGAATACCCATTGGCCTCAAATATGCCCTTATACTTCTCTAATATTTCATTTCTTACATGCTTCACCTTGAAGATCCATCTCAAACCCACTACTGATTTATCTGTTGGTCTTGGGACTACTTCCCAAACATTGTTCTTTACAATGGATTTGTATTCTTCCACCATTACATCAACCCATACAAGTTTCTCTATTGCTTCCTTGAAAGAGGATGGTTCAACCTCTACAAGCTTAGTCATTAAATTCATGTATCTAGTGTACCATTTTAGTGACCTTATCTGCCTACACAAATTTGAAGGAGCTCCCACATTCTCCCTCACATCCTGCACAAGTCTTTCAGCTTCCCTGGTTCTTTTTCTGCCCTCTCTAGATGGTTATGATTGAGTGGTTTTCTCCACTCTTTTCTCCTTAATTTGTGGCTACTCCACAAATTCCTGAGGCTCCTCCTTTGGGGCTAAAATCTCTTCTTCTGGTGGGATTTGATTCTCCCTCTCAAGAGAGCATCGCATGGCTTTCTCCTCATCAAACTTTACATCCCTTCTCACAACTGTCACTCCGAGGGATGGTAATTACACACGGTAGTTGTGAGGAGATTATGTGTAACCCAAAAATACCCCCAACTCTATTTTCAGTCTAGGCTTCTTCCTTTATTCTTTGGAGACATGGCAATAGGAAGAGGCTCCAAAAATCCTGAAGTGCGACACATCCGACTTTCTCCTCGAGAAAGCCTCCTCCAGTGTAATCAAGCCAAGAATCTAATAAGGACTTTGATTATGCAAATAGCCTATTGTTTTTCATGCCTCAACCCACAAATATAGAGGTAGGCCTTGATCATGCACATCACCCTCGTTTATCCCACAATGCTATAGTTCTTTCTCCCAGCCACCCTATTGTACTGTGGGTCTTGGGGTGTTATCAACTCTCATCGAATGCCTTATTTCACACATAATTTTTTTAATTCATTCGACATGTAATCATCTCGATTATCACTCTTGAGAGCCTTCGCCTTCTTTCCAGTTTCTTTCTCAACTAGTCCCTTGAATTCTACGAACTTGGATAATGTCTCATCTTTCTTCTGCATGAAGAAGATCCAGCACTTCCTTCAGAATTCATCAATAAAGATAACAAAATATTTTTGTTTGGCAAAGGAGGTTGTCGAGAAATTTCCATAGACATCAAAGTGGATCCTTTCCAAGACTGCATTTTCTTTGTTGTCCTGGTCATGGAATGTAGATTTTGTGTACTTCCTCAAAGTATATCGTTTGCATACATCCTGCGGCTCAAGTGCTCCTTTGAGGAGACCAGTGGTTATTTGCCACATAATATTTAAGGCGCAATGATGCAAATGGTGAAGCCTTATGTGCCAAAGTTCACCGACATCATGACTCTGCACTTTCTCCACCATAATGGTTAATTCAACACAATCTTCCAAATCTAGCTTATAAAGGTGCTTCACACAAACCCTGATCTGCTTCATTTATCCCATGGCTATGTGTCTCAAGAATTCCTTTCCTTTACTGAAGATCACATCATAGCCTCGCTCTTCCCAAAATACAACATAGATGAGATTATTTTTTAGCCCCGAAACAAACATGACATCCTTGAGCCTAAGAGGGGAGACTGGCTCCCTCTGAAAGGTGATTGTACCAATCTCAGTCACATTGTACCTTCCGTCGTCCCCCAACACAATGTGCATCTGCAAGTTTTTCTCCTCCAGGTCACTGAAAAACTCTACACCCTGTCATGTAGAATGATGCACCTGAGTCCAGGTGCTACACACTGCCCATCATTATGTTGGCCATGCATGCAATAAGGGTAAATTCAAGATTGAACTGTGAAGCTAAAGCTTCACCTGCTCCTCCTCCTGATGTCTTCTTAGTTGCCTTTTTGTGTGGAAACTTCATGGCATAGTGTCTGAATCATGACAATTGAAGCATTTAATTTTGGACAAATATTTCTTCTTTCCCCTTGGCTGGATCCTACTTTCATTTGAAATTTCGTCCCTTTTCCCTTCTTTCCCTTTCCAACCAATGCAAATTCTTCATCATCCTTGCCCTTGGATAAAGTCCCATATCTAGTATTCCGCCTTATTTCCTCCTGTACCAAATCAGGCCTTAAGAATTCCCAATTTGGTAGTTTCTCCCTCTCATTCACTGAATTTTAGTAGCTACGCCAGCTTTTGGGAAGGTCTAGAAGGGTTTGGCTTACCAAGTCATCCTCTATAACATTACAACCAAGCCCACCAAGTTCATCATGACATTATGTGAACCTACTCAGATATTGATGAATAGTGTCATTCTTCTATATCTTGATATTTTAAAGTTTATCCTTGAGTGCTAGATTCCTTTGGTCACTATTATTTTTGAACAATTTTGTTAGTGCTTTCCACATTGTGAATGGAGTTTCTTTCCCATGGAGATTTGAGGCAATGTGATCCTTTAATCCCTCCAAGATTATTCTCCTCCCCTGGGTTGTTAGGTACCTATTGTTATTGTTGTGCCCATGTATCCCCAATGTTATTATTGAGCCCCATATAATCCCACTATTGTTTTTGTTGTTCCCTTACATTATTATTGTTATGTAGACTCTAATTATATTGTGATCCCTTAGACTCCTATATATACCAAGGAGGTCTTACAATTTGTATCATCCAAGAATTATTCATTTATATAATTTAAATGAGGTTTCCCCCTCGAATAATATGATTTTAAAGTTATTGATCTATCTTTTCTTCTATTTTTTAAGCTACTTGCATAACATTTGGTATCAGAGCTTTAGATTCTAGGGTTTCACGTATTCAAACAGGCCATCTTGGAATTTTCATTATAATTTTTTTTTATGAGGATTCAAAATTTGAAATTTTAACCACGTAGAACTGAAATATTGGTGAATTTCGTGTATAAATTTTAGATCATGGTTTTCTATATTTTGGAGATATGATCCGATGAAGTTAAGGTTTTTACAGGCTCCATAACTCCATCTCAAACAAGATACCTAGGGAAAATCATCATAACTTCCTTCCAGAGCATTGGATTTGAATTTAATAAAAAGTGATAGAAAGTGCACATATTTTATTTTTCAAGTATCATTTTCAGGGCTGAAGTTTGAAACAGTGACACGTGTCACTTTATACAAGTTCACTCTACTGAAGCAATCTATAATTAGGTCATCGTGGGATATTGAGCATAACTCTTTCTTGAAGAATCCAATCTCGGTCTGACTTATGGGGTTAGAAATAAGACTGAAAGAGATACCACAAGGAAAAATTTCAAACCTTAGAGATATAAAATTATAGAGATACAACAGTTTCAATATCGAGCTCCTAAAAAGAAATAAAAAGTTGTGTATGTTTTTAAAAAATTGCATAATTTTATTTTGAAAAAACAATTTGAAGTGATTCAAAGGGCATAGTGAAGTATATATATATCATTGTTTGATTCCAAAATTCCTTGAAGCAAAAAAAATGGCACACCTCTTAAGCAACTAGAAAGCTCTGCTATGACGCATGAATAAGAGGAAGAAATGCAACATGATATATCAAAATTACAAGACCAAGTGTACCAAATTTCGCTCTCGTAAAGAGTAACCAATTGAAATGGAAGCTAAGATGGATTGTTTGAAGAATGGTTTAAAAGCAGACATGGAAGGTTTGAAGGATGGATTAAAAGAAGAATTGGAAGCTAAGATGTATGGTTTGAAATCATACATGGAAGGTTTGAATGAAGGTTTGACAAAGTTGCTACAATAAATGCTTCCTAATGGCAAAAAGGTATTCCATGAAACCCATGATGAGAACAAAAGAAATGTTAATCATGATTTCAGAGACTCTAACTTTGCATTTAAAACCAACCACATAAGATTGATATCAGGAAGTTTGATGGGAAGGACCCAATAACATGGACACTATAGATTGAGCAATATTTTGATCTCTATGATGTGCAACACACACAAAAGGTACACATTGCATATTTATATTTAGAATCCAATTAGTTTGTATGGTATTGATGGATTTTTTTCTCGTAACACACTTGTCACTTGGTCAATTTTTATGGAGGAAATCATAGCACATTATGAGGATACAAAGAGCAACACCTTCTTTATCCAATTGATAAATCTCAAACAAAAGGGTTCAATGACAGAGCACATTGAGGAATTAAAAAAATTGAATATCAGGGTAAATAATATTTAGAGGAAAATAGGATTGATTTCTTCATAGGGACTTTGAAGGATAACATCTAACATGAGGTTTGCCTTTGGGAACTTGATTCATTGGAGAAGGAATTCAGGGTGGCAAGAAAAATTGAAAGTAAAATTATGGAAACAAGGAAGTCTACCACTCACAAATGTAAAGATGGAAGTGGTGTTACTCCTAACCTTCCACAACATACAAGGTTGACGCCACAACAATTGGAGGAAAAAATATCAAAAGGGCTTTGTTACATTTGTGATAGAAAATATACTAAAGGTCGTAAGTGTGCTAATAATAAATTATTTTACATATATTACGAAGAGGAGGAAGAAAAGGAACAAGAAACATAAAAATAGGACGATATACACAAAGAATCAACCCCAGAGAAAGAAGAAATGAGTCTGACCATATATTGTAATGCATTGGAAGGAATTACCACTACTCAAACTCTCAATATAGAAGGATATATCAAGAAGAAAAAGGTAATAGTGTTGACTGATTAGGGTAGTACCCATATTTTTATTCATTATAAGATAGCTAAGGAATTGATTTGCCTCCTATATCTAGAACGAGAGTGTCAAGTGATGGTTGCAAATGGAGGAACTATAAATTTCATTGGAAAGTACCATAATATCAAGCTAACCATGAGGAAATATGTATTGAATAGTCTAATTCTTTCCATTCCAATGGGTGGTGTTGATGTTGTACTAGGAGTCTAATGATTACAAGCTTTGGGGACGATAGCTTTTAATTTTCAAGAACTTTTCTTGAATTTTTTGTGGGAAGTAAAGGAAGTTGAATTAAGGGGTATTGTAGGGAAAATAATAAAAATAATCATCTCTAACTGTGTGAGAAATATTCCAAAGAAATAAAAATGGGGTGTAATTGCACAATTATGCTCACTAGAGGTTCAAACATCGAAATCATGTATTTATCTATATTTTCAAAAAGTCTTAGACAATTATTGCAAGGTATTTGAGACTCCCAAAGGCCTCCCATCTATTTGTGATTATGCTCATTCTATTCATTTAACTCCAGGAAGTGTGCCTCAAAAAATAAGACCTTATAGATATCCCTATGCCCAAAAGAGTGAAATTGAACATATGATTGCAGAAGTGCTAGAGGCTGGTATGATTCAACCTAGTCAAAGTTCTTTCTTTGCTCCAGTAGTATTGTTGCATAAGAAGAATGGATCATGGCGTATCTTTCCATATTATAGGGAGTTCAACAAGCTCACTATTAAATATAAATTTCTCATTCTTGTCATTGATGAATTATTGGATGAATTACATGGAGCAATTTACTTCACCAAGTTAGATCTTCATTCATGATATCATCAAATTAGAATGAACACTAAAGACATTTTGAAAACAACATTCCGAACTCATGAGGGTCATGATGAATTTTTCGTCATGCCTTTTGGCCTTACTAATGCACCTTCCACATTTCAAGGTTTGATCAATTCCATTTTCAATCCCTTCCTTAGAAAATTTGTGTTAGTATTTTTTGATGATATACTAATCTACATCAAGTATTGGAAGGATCATGTTCAACATGTTGACAGGGTGTTCAAACTATTGCAGGAGAAACAATTATATGAAAAAACCTCCAATTGTTTCTTTGGTGTACAGGAGGTGTAATATTTGGGTAATATTGTATCTCATGATGGTGTTAAGGTAGACCCTAACAAAATTAAATCCATAAAGGAATGGAAAATCCCCACAACCATAAATAATCTTTGAGGATTTCCCAGGTTGACAAGGTATTATCACAAATTTGTTAAGAATTATGGGATAAAACAATGACCTCTAACAACATTACTAAAGAAAGATGCATTTTCCTGGACTCCAAATATAACTAAGGCCTTTGAGCATCTTAAAAAGGAAATGTGCCAAGAACCAATCTTAGGTACGACATACTTCACAAAAACCTTTATTGTGAAATCTCATGCCTCAGGAAATGGAATTGGTGTTGTTATAATGCAAGAAGGAGGACCCATTACCTTTGAAATTCATTAAATAAAATGAGAGTGTTTACACAAACATATTTATGAGAAGGAAATGTTGGAAATACTACATTCACTAAAGCAATGGAGACCTTACGTAAGGGGAAGACACTTCAAGGTAAAAAGATATCATGATAGTGTTAAATACTTTTTGGAACAAAGATTATATTCAAAAGAGTAGAAAAAATGGGTCACAAAGATGTTGAGTTATGACTTTGATATCATGTACAAAAAATGGAAGCAAAATATTATTGCAGATGCATTCTTAAGAAAGGATGAGGATGTGGAAACATTGATTTGTTCCATTTCTATTATCCAACCTAATTGGATAATTGAAGCAAGGGATGAATGGAAGAATGATGAAGAGGTGTGGACACTCATTCAAAAGTTGCAACAAGATCCTAGTTCATCTAACACATTTAGCTGGAAAAAAGATTCATTATGGTACAAATATCGCTTATATATTTGTAAGAATTCCCAACTCAAGAAAATTATTCTTTTGTAATTTCACACCTCCGCATTAGGACGACACTCAAGATTTTTAAAACTTACCATAGGGTCAAGAAGGAATTTTTTTGGGATGGCCTTAAATATGATATTTAGAAGTTTGTGGTAGAATGTTTGGTTTGCCAACAAAATAAGGTTGACATAATTAAGACCTCGGGTTTGTTACAACCTTTAGTCATTTCAGGTCAGCGTTGGGTGGAGGTCTCAATAGATTTTATCATATGTTTACCCAAGTCTAAAGGAAAAAGTGTCATCATGGTGATAGTTGATAGAGTTACCAAGTATGCACATTTTTTTGCATTATCTCATCCTTTAAAAGCCAATACAATTGCTACTGCATTTATGGAAATGATTCAAAAGCTACAAGGAAGCCCAAATATTATTGTAAGTCACAGAGATCCCATTTTCACTAGAAATTTTTGGATGAAATTATTTTCTTGTCTTGGTTCTCAATTAGCTCATAGCTCATCTTATCATCCTCAATCTAACGGGAAAACTAAGCTAGTGGACAAATGTTTGGAAATATATCTTCGTTGCTTTGTATATGATAAACAAACACAATGGATCAAGTGGTTACCTCTAGCTGAATGGTGGTATAACACTTCCTTCCGTATTGCAGCAAAAAATACCCCATTTATGGCACCTTATGGATATCATCCACCATCCATCACATCCTCTTTAAGAGAAAATTCTAAGGTTCAAGTAGTGGAAGATCACATTGAGCATCAACAACAAGTTCTCCAACTCTTAAAGGATAAATTCACTCTCACACAAAATCGAATGAAACAATAGGCAGATTAGCGTCACAGTGAAAGAAGTTTTTATGTAGGCATCTGGGTATTTTTATGGCTACAGCCATATAAACAAATGTCCCTCATGCAAGATAAGAATGATAATAAATTATCACCCAAGTACTATTGTCCTTACAAACTGTTGCAAAGGGTTGGTACTATGGCATACAAATCGGAGTTGCTTGCATCTTCCCTAGTACACCAACTTTTCCATGTTTTATGCTTAAAGAAGGTTATCGGTGAGAAGCTCAAAGTTCAAACAATGTTTCCAGAACTTGACGAAGAAGAAAAAATCATATTTGAGCCTGAAGGAGTCACGAAAACAAGAACGTGACAACTACGAAATTGATTAATTTTAGAGTATCTCAATAAGTGGAAAAACTTACCCACTGGAGACTCCACATGGGAGGATGAAAATTTTATACAAAATTATCCAGAACTACTCAAGTGTTGAGGAAAACACTTTGTTGAACAAGAGGGGCATGTTAGGTCCCCATAAAATTAGTGTATTCCCCCTATTTTTATTGTTAATATGTCCCCCTATTGTTATTGTTATCCCCATATATCCGCCATGTTAATATTGTTGTGCCCCATAAAAGCCCACTATTGTTATTGTTGTGCCCCTAAATTATTATTGTTATGTAGGCTCTGATTATATTGTGACCCCTTAGACTCCTATATATACAAAGGACAGTTATATCATTTGTATCATCAAATAATTTTTCATTTATGTAATGTAAAGGAGTTTGCCCCCTCGAAGAGGCTAATTTTTAAGTCTTGATCTATCTTTTCTTCGGTTTTGTGAGTTGGTTGCATAACATTGGCTACATCTTTTTTCCACTGGGAAAGGTTTTGGGCATCATATGCTTGTGGTTCAGTAAAATTTGTCTTGATGTATTCTATAAATCCATTGTCATCCAATATCACCTCCATGCAATCATTATATGCGATGAAATTAGAGGTGCCTTCCAAGGCATACTCTAGCATCAACTCATTCAAAGTCATCTTCTCAGCCCTAAAGAGATCCTGCTACACTGAACTACAAATCTAATCCTCCTAATAAACAAATTCGAAATTCTTGTTCTACTGTGAATCCTACTCCGATACTATATAGAAATTATGTTGTATATTTTCAACTGCTCATGAAGTTTTAATAAAAATCACAAGACACAAACCTGCTCTACTTCTCTACAGAAGTTAATTCACAATTTAGAACAAAATTTCAAATGTGCAATAAGAATAACACACATGCACACAATAGTTTTCCTAGGGAAATCAATCTGCTAAAAACCCCAATCCTTGATTCCATTAATTTGGTGAATAGTGATGTATTACAATTTCTTTTCTCAATTGAGCTTAGCTTGTAAGTAAGTAAGCTATCTCTTTGCTCATTGAGAAGCTTTGACCTAGACTTAGTCAATTTATACCTTTGCTTGAGCCCTTATTTTGTTGCATAATTCCTTGAGAAATTAGACCCCTATTATTAGGAATTTCTCCAACATGGATTGCATAATTCCCAAGGTGTGTCATCTGATTGCATGCAATATATGTACACTCAAGACTAGTCTAAAATTGATGTTGCACTGCCTTGGAATATCCACCACATTTGGGGAACTCGAATTCTCTGCATACACTAGCTATTTTGCGTTGATTGATCAATTAACTCAATGATCACTAAGTTTTTCTGAAGTCCCACTACACAACTGATCTTCCATTTGCTCCTCCAAAAGTTTAAACTAGTTTAACTAAAAATAACTTGAGATAGCTAACTTTGATTGCTACAAATTAGCAACCACGCATGCTTAACTGAACTTTAACTCATCCAACTCGAATTTACTAAGTGAACTGGGTGACCCAAGCCATGTCACACAAGTTAATTGCATCCAAGTTGTCTGTTGATGTGGAAATTAAAAATTTCTAAATTTAATCAAGGAAAAATCAAATTGAGAACTTCTTGTTGCATTTTTCAACAAAGAAGGAGAAGAAGAACAAGTTCGAAGTTTTTGGGCCTATATCTCTCTGTCTTTTATAAAGGGTTTCTATAGCCACTGGGTAAAACAAAATTATGAAGATGCATCAAAGTTGCATGATTTAAGTTGTGAAGTTGCTTCTAGGTCAGAGTTGTGAAGCTGCTAGGCCAAAGTTGGTGAAGCTACATCAAGGTCGAAGCTCTTGACGCTGCTAGGTCAAATTTGTAGAAATTGTTGTTGGGGTCGAAGTTGTTGGAAGGTTAAAGTTTATTGCTAGAAGTTGTTTAAGAAGGAAATTTCACTTGGTCTTGGATGGTTTTGGTTAAGGGTCAGAGGTCTCGGAATTCTTCAATTGAATTTCTATAAGAAGAGAAGAATTATCATGTGTTTCCCTCTCAGTTGGAGAGGTTTTGGCCCTAGCTAATCACCTACATCTTGTGTTCCATTGTTTAATTGTTATTTATTATTTGGTATATATTTGATGATAGAGAACACTAATAATAATAAAAGAAAGAAGAAGTTAATAAAGTAACGTAAAGATACATCAAGAGTAGTTATCAAAGTAAGAGAAATCACTTACGCTTATTTCCCCCTTGATTTCTCATCATAATGTGTGTGGTCCAATTGTGATAATAATAGTGTATGGCCTAGAAAATGGACTTTGATGGCAAGGGTGTTGTGTGGTTGACCCATAATAATGGATTTGTAGGTGACCCATAACCATGATGAACAAAAGTTCAAGAATATAGATACCCTGTAATTCTTGTACGAACACTTTGATGTTGACCATGTTGGGTTGTGAAATATTCTTTTGACAAGAAGTCCTTCATTGCGTGGGGCATAGTGGGGCTGTCATAGGGGGGTGGCAATCCCCCTTGTGAGGGGGTTTGAGGGAGGTGGTAGGCCCCCTCTACAAGATTTGGGGCAGTGCCCTGGGAAAATGTTTTTGGACCCTATATTAGGTGGACGGACCTACGTATGGTTTTGTGCATGGATTTCGCACATGGTTTTGGGCACGATGGTTTTCATTCCATGGTATTTTGTACATCCGGTCAAGGGAACTACGATTATGTTCTAATACAAGGTTAATGGATTGGGGTTTATGGATGCTTCGGCATGTATGTATTGTAACAATGAAAGGAAAATAATGAAATATCAATCTAGTAGTCCCGGTTTTGGGATCCAATGGAAATCTATATATATATTTGTTTTATGTGTTATGCTCTTGCCATTGTTTTTTTTATGTTTTTAGAATTTGTATGCAGGTAATTTGTATGGGGTTAAAACCTACATTTGGTAACAGAGTTGTTTTGGCTTAAAGGGGATGCCTTTTCTGCTGAGGGGTTTTGCTCGGGTCTATGGTAGACCCTATTCAATAGGAGATCTACAAGATCGATTCTTGTGGTGAAAGAAGATGGCAAGGAGTGGAAATATAGAAATCAAGAAATTTAATGGTCAAAGTTTTGAGTTGTGGAAACTCAATATGGAGGATTTTTTGGTGGATAAAGATTAGTGGATCATAGTAGATTCGAGTACTAAAACAACAGAAATTTCTGATGAATATTGGAAGAAGTTGGATCGGAAAGCAGAAAGCACAATACGATTGTGTGTCTCAGATTCAATGTTGTTGAATGTATCAGGGAAAGCTACAATGAAGAATTTATAAGACAAGTTAGGGAATTTGTATTAATCTAAGTCTCTGGTGAATAAACTGTTTCTACAGGAAAAACTGTATAACTTGAGGATGAAATATGGAGACTCAGTGACAGAGCATCTGAACGCTTTTAATACTGGGTCAAGCCATTTATTATCTGTTAATATTAAAATTTTAGATGAAGATAAGTGCATTAGTTTGTTGTATTATCTACCAAATTCATGGGATAGTTTGGTTGTTGCAATGGGTAGCAATGCAACTACCTTGGAGTTTGATGAAATAGTCTCATCCTTGTTGATAGAGGAGATGAGACAAAAAAAATATGGAGAGCCAAAATGGTGATGCCTTGTTTGTACGAGGATGATCCCATAACAGAAACAAAAATAATTCCTCGAGTGGGAGATCTAAATCTAGAGGGATATCTAAACCTTTGCGAAAACCTGTAGAGGTGTTGTGGAAATTCAGAAAGGAAGGGCACTACAAAAGGGACTGTAAATCTAAAACTCTTGGGAAAGTAAATGGATTTGATGATGCTCCTTTTGTAGAGGCAAAAACCATCTCATATGAAGGTGGGGATGTGTACTTGGCTTCTTCTTCAAGTACACATGTATATCATGAGGCATGATTTATTGAATCAGGTGCATCCTTTCAATTCACTCCCCATAGAGAGTGGTTCTGCGAATATGAAAAATATGATGGTGGTGATGTCTTCTTGAGAGATGACAGGAAGGCTAAAATCATTGGTCATGAAAAAGTCAAGTTGAAGTTGCAAGGTGGAAGTATTAGAACACTTTTGGGTGTTCTGCATATTCCTGCATTAGCCAGAAATCTTACTTTTGTAAGCAAGCTGGATAATGCAGGTGTAAAAATAGTGTTCAAGAAACACACCTGCAAGATGTTTCGAGGAGCACTGGTATTGATGCAGGGAGTTCGGATTGGAACACAATACAAACTTAAAGGTAGCATTGTTATTGTTGGGTGCAACAGTTATGTGGTTCCTGAAAGTGGAGTAGAAAATCTAGTATTCTCCAAAGAAAATACCATGCTATGGAATCAAAGGCTTAGACATATTGAATAGAAGGGACTTCGAATACTTCATGGTAAAGGTATAGTAAAAAATATGTCTAATAGCTCTTTGGATTTTGATTTCTGTGAAAATTGTGTATATGGGAAATAGAATTGGGTGAGTTTCCCCTCTGGTGGTAAGAGGGTGAAACAAATATTAGAGCTTGTGCATAATGATGTGTTTGGACCTGTGTCGGTGTTTGGTCAATATAATTTCCTAAATTTCTCCACGTTAATTATCAATCCAGGTATCGTAAACTAATGAAGTGTAGTGCAATATATGTGCTAGATGACCCTTCTTACTTCATTGTTTTTTAGTTTTATGTTGTTTTGGGGTTTTTTAGTCCTTTAGTTCCTAATAGATTACAATGTAATTGTTAAAATCCTAACTCTAATTTCTGTAAAGATTGCTAAGAACCTAAACAGGAGAAATAAAAGTGCTTCAAGCAAGATTTGGAAGTAAAGTTTAATCAAGAAATGAAAACAAAGTTCCTATTTTTACTCTTTATCACTGTTTCCAAATCATGAACTAAAAGAACTTAAAAGTGAAGTTGCAACTACTATCTAATCAATTATAGAAACAAGACTGAATGAAATAATAAAACTGAAAGAGAAATTGCAACTATCTATTATGGAAACAAAACCAAAATGAAATACTGAAACTGAAAGTGAGATTACAACTAATGTTTAGTCTATATCATAAACAAAACTTAATGAAAAATTGAAAGTGAAATTGCAACAAAACTAAATGAAATACTTAGCTACTTTGCCTCTCAATTTTGGAAGACAAACCTCCTTGGGATGACATTTGGAAGAATTGTGTACTTCATTATTCTAAACGAAGATAAATGAAAAAACGCATAAAAGACTCATTGCATGAATGAAGTATTCAACCACTTAGTTTAAGATGAATCATCATCTAGAAGGGCTTTTTAGAAACATTCACCTACACCATGAGTCACTAAACTAGTAATAAAATGGCAAGAACAGTAATGAAACTAATCAGTTTAATTGAAAACCTAAAGACTATGAAACAAACTACTCTACACTACTGAATTCAACTTCTAACTACTCATAAGAAACTAGAAAGAAATTAAGAAAAAAGAACTATTCTGCACTGAAAGAAGCTATTCTGCGTTAGTAAGAAAATGATAAAGACTGCATTACAAACAATGTTAGTAAATGGTTATAAACATTATGGAAGAAATGATGAATTTGCAGTTTAACTATAAAAGACAAAACAAAATGAAATGAAACCTTAGTCAGCACAGGGGCCCTCTGCAGCTGCTCAGGTTATGCGTACTTAATCAAAACTCCAAAAAAAACGCTTTCAGATATTCATGAAACTTGTGGTCTTCATATTAAAAAAACACAATAAATGAGTTTTCAAAATTACAGAGCAGTGGTATGAGCTTAATACATGATAAAATTCGAACTGGTTCTGCGTTCTTCACATAGGTATTTATAAGGAAATTATACAACTATTTATGGAGAAAAATAAGCTACAACCAAAAACACGTAGCAAACAAACACACATAATTCTCTTCCTTGACTGCTGGAGACATAAATCTAAGGTGATGGCTGTTGAATTCGGTTTCACAGATGGTTGTTGAAGTCTGTGGGTTCAGGAAGTTGTTTTGGATCCCATCACTGTGAAACATGTACAAAACAAAGTCTTGTTTGCCTTAGGTCTCTACATTTGACTTCTCCCTTGATCGGAGTCTTGTGCCATCTTCCTTGTCGACATGGGCTAGGTGAATAAGACACGAACAATGTCATGATGTTTTCCAAGCTTCCCATGTAGTTATTTTCTTCTTCTAACACCTGGAACATGTAAGAGCATGGAAGTAGCTGCGGAACAGTCGATTAGCTGCAGAATAGGCTATATTCCGTAGCTAAAAGACAAAAACTTATTCAAATAGAAAAACATAATAGCATAACATGTAAATCACTAAAATGTTCTCCTTAAGGCAATGTATATTGGTCATTGATGATAGGAATGCATTTCTTCATGGAAAAATAAAGAAGAAGGGATGAGAAAAGTTGCTAAGGAAAGGGCAGTTTTGAGGCTCAACATACCCCCACTGCAATGCTATTGCATGTCCCCATGCAATCAAAATTGTGAAATTCCTCCTCCTATTGCATTTATTCTGATACTTCAGCCAACACATCCAACTTCCTCTTCTTGCTTTTCTTTGCACCAATTTCCATCCTTGGCTTCGTCATGAGAAATTTTTACTTGAGGTTAATAAGTGCCTTGTTCAGCTTCTTATTTTTGTTTTTCAGCTTCTTGTTCTTCTTGTGACATAAACCCAAGTGAAGCACAGTGTTGTCATGAATATCTCTATCCAGCTTATTCTATTCATTTAAGGTTTCATTTTCCCTTTGGATGTGCCTATTTAGAATTTCTAGCTCATAGATCTCTTGTTTGAGGGAGCTAATTAGAGTTTCTTGTGAGGTGGTAGGCTGCTCTGGATTAGCTGAAGTTCCTAGGTCTACTGATGTACTCCCTTTCTCTAATGACTCTATGTAGTCATATATTTTTTTTTGTATTGGATCAATGCCAAGAGAAGTTCTACTTGGGTTGCCTTCAAAGTTTTGTGGAGGAGAGTTCTGTGGATTTTTCTCATATGGAATACTGTTGGGGGACTGAGCTGGAGTTTCTTCCTCTAAATTTATAAACTGGGCCTCTTTTGATTTCACCTTCTTAACTTTGCCTCAGAGTCTAGAACTCCTCGTCAAGTTTTGGAAGCCTATGGTTTCTTCTTTTGTATCCTTTTTCCTCTTTCCTTTCTCCTTATCTTTCTTGATTTGTTCCTTGATCTTGGTTAGTCTTTCATAAAGCAATTGTTCATCCTCTTTGGGTGATGAAGTTTTAGGAATATCCCTGTTGATTTCTTCAATCCTTTTTTTCATTTTTCTCCTCTGCTTAGTCTGCTTTCTGATCTCTATTAATTTTTTAGAGATTGGTTCTTATTCATCATTTTTCTGTGCTGAAGTTTCAAGGGTGTTTTGAATGGTGAGATTGGTCTTCTTTCTCCTACTTTTTTTAACATGACTTCCCTCTGAAAAATCTGGAGAATCTTGGAAGAAATTCCTTACCAAAAATTCTTCCCATGTATACCCTATACTTATTAAATGAAATTCAACTAGAATCTTCACTAGTCCATGGTGATATAGAGTGGTTTCTATTGATTCAACTTTATTTTGAACATTAGTTGCCATTCTTCTCAGACTATTCAACAGGAAAAAGGGAAGATTGAGAGTTCCATTCTTTAGAAAATTCATTAGCAATCTTATATGATAAAAATACATAGATCCAAACCTCCCTTCGCATGTAATAAATTTTTGTAGTATTAACAACATGCTTCTCCATTTGTTTTTGAGTGCAGAATTGGAATTCCTTTCTTAAAAACTGAAATTTCCATACCTGGGTTTTTCAGAATCACCTTCCAGGATTCATCATGAAACTCTTTATTCTTAAACCACCTTTCTCTTAGCCTTGGGATTTCCGTTGCTTCAGCTATGAAGGACTCAGTAACTGCAAATTTGATGTCACCTATTTCCACTTACGTTCCATCAAATGATCTGGAAAAGGATTTAGTGATTTCGTTATGGTAACTGTTGAATTTTTCAATAAAGCACAACCAACCAGTCTTCTATAACATTTCCTTCAGCTGTCGATAACCTTCCATGTATTTTACCCCTACGGGTTCAATTCTAACAATAAGCCCCATAACCTCTGTTCTCGGCTATCCTTCAAAACTACTCTCACTGTCTGAGAAATGAAATGAATGTGTATGTGGTAATAAGAAGACTGTGTATACAAAAGCAGAATGATTATGGATATGGAAACAGGATGATAGGGTACATGGGAACAGAATGACCAGAAACAAAATGACTCTGAATATGAAACAAAACAACTGTATATATGGAATATATGGAAACAGAGTAGTTGTATGCCAAAATGTGTGGAAATAGAGTGATTGTATGCACAAAGTATATGGAAACAGAGTGACGGTATGCATAAAGTGGCCGCGTAAATATGAGAGAAAAACTTAAGAGTTGGCATGTAATAAATGAAAAATCAGGGTCTGAAGAGTCGTATACATATAGGTCATGTTGTTAATATGACCGTTAATAGGTGTAGCTGTAGAAGTCTCGTTAAGTACAAGTTATGGAGTTTAAAACGAAGATCAGTTATGAAGGAATCATTGGACCGTTTGTCATTGAAGACGGAAGATATGGCGGAGACATTGTGGCAGTCAAATCACATAATGATTAATCAAGGAGACATATGATTATACATGTTATACAAGCTTATGTTTTTGAATTGCTTTTTGAAATAAATTTTTGTTTTTACCTTTGGAACCTTACCTTCCGCTTGCTAATATTTTGATGTTTGCTCCATAGGTGCTTTAGGCATGATTGGACTTCAAGGTTGATTTTTCTTCAATTACCTGCATACAAGATTTTATTATGAACTAGACACTTTGTGCTTGGACTGATAATCAAACTGTTGTTGCAGAATCAGATTAGTTGTAGAACGGGATCAACTACGGAATAGAACCAACTACAGAATGTGAAAACCGCTGCAGAATGTGAAACAGAGAGTAAAATATGACTTATGAATGGATGGAATGGAAATAATTGTGTAAGTGGAAATATGACAAAGTGATAAATGAAAATGGAGATGAAAGAAATGCTGGAAAAGAAAAATTTATTGGTGGAATATGCCAAATGAAGTGAAGTGAAACTGTAAAAACAAAGTGAAATGAAATGAGACAATGAATTTTGCAAAATGCAGAATGACTATGGCTTTTTGTCACCACTTCTTCAGAAAGGAAATGGAAAATATAGGGTGTCAGAAACTTCTGATTTTCACCCTGTATTTTCTGTATAAGCATACTAGTCAGTGATTGGTTTTCAACCTTATACAATTTTTTATTTTATTTTTAGCTAGGAAAAATAAAGACTAAGTTGGTGGAGAAGAAGGATTCTTATTCACTAACTTCATTTCAGAATTGTTCTAGAAGATCTTTATGAACTCCTCCTTTGAGATTGGTTTTTGATTTATTTTCAATCTATGACCATTCACAAGAAGAGGAGTTTGACTTTCATCTATTGTTTTGATTCTCACTGCTCCATTACTAAAAACTTTTTCAATCTCATATGGCCCAAGCCAATGAGTTTGAAACTTCCCTTGAAAATATTTAAATTTTGAATCAAATAACAATGCCCAATCTCCCTCTTGAGACCTCATGTCCTTGATGTATTTGTCATACCATTTAGCCCTTTGTTGTTGGACTATACCAGTCCTTTGAATTGCCTCTTGTCTGATTTCACCAAGTTCATTTAATTGCTCCAGTTTATGCTTTTGAGCTTCTGATAATTCCATCACCAACTGGACTACCATCTTAAAAATTTTGATTTGGAACTCTATAGGGAACAAGACTTGCTTCCCATAAACAACTTCATAGGGTGTATGTCCTGTTGTGTTCCTCCATGTAGTTCTATAGGCCCATAAGGCTTCAGGAAGCCTTTCTTCCTAATCTCTTCTATGTAGATGCACAGTGTTGGTGACAATTCCTTTAATCACTTTATTTGTAAACTCCACTTGACCATTTGCTTGTGGATGATAGGGAGTTGATTTCTTATGCTTGATCTTGTACTCCTTCATAAGCCTTTCCATCATGTTGGATGTGAATTGAGATCTCTGATCTGTCACAATTTCTCTTGGAACACCAAAACGAGTAAAGATGTCCTCAAAAATAAAAATTAACTACAGATTTTTTGTTAGCAAAAGGTAATGCTTTGGCTTCTACACATTTGGTGACATAATCAGTGCATACCAATATATACTTTTTCTGCTTAGATGGAGGATTAATTGGTCCAATAAAGTCTAAAGCCCATTTTTCAAAGGGTTCGATAAGTACCTGAGTTTGTAATGGAATTTCATTTGAAGGAGCAGGTTTCCCTACCCTTTGGCAGTTGTCACACCTCTTAACATATTCTTTAGCGTCTTTGAAGATAGATGGCCAATAATATCCTAAAGAAAAGATTTTATAGGTTGTCCTCTTATCAGCAAAGTGTTCACCACATGGCACATCATGACATGCTTTGAGAATATCAGGCATTTCATCTTCTCTGACACACCTTCTGATCATAAGATCTGGCCCTGTTTTATACAATTCGTTAGTGATCCATGAATATCTTGAATTTTTTTTAATAATATTTCTTTTCTCTCTAGGGAACAAATGTGAAGGTAACTTCCCTGTAACCAAGTAATTAGCAACATTTGAAAACCAAGGAGTTTGAGTAGTTACTCCAAAAAGATATTCATCAGGAAACTTATCTTCAACCGGAGAATCTTCTTTGATATTCTAAATCCTGGACAAGAAATCAGCGACTGTGTTTTGTTTTCCAGGTCTATCTAGCACAGTAATGTTGAATTCTTGCAAAAGTAAAATCCATCTTGTAACTCTGGCATTAGTAATAGGTTTATTCATCAAATATCTAATTGCAGAGTATCTTTATGAACAAAGGTTTCATAGCCTGTTATATAGTGTCTGAACTTATTATTGCATGAACAATAGCTAAAAATTTCTTTTCAATCACAGTATAATTCAACTTAGTGGGAGCCAGATTCTTACTTGTATAGTAAATGGCATAAGGAATCAAATCTTTTTGTCCCAATACAGTTCCCAAAGCTGTATGTGAAGTATCTGTGGAAATGTGGAAAGGAAGTTTCCAATTTGGTCCTCTTAAAATGGGTGCTTCAGATATTTTTGCTTTCAAGGTTTCAAATGCTAGTTGGCAATCAGGATTCCAACTGAATTCACAATCTTTTGTAAGTAATTTGAAGAGTGGAGATACTATTTTAGTGAAGTTTTCTATAAACCTTCTATAGTATCCTATAAATCCTAGAAACTTCTAACATCCTTTTGGAAACTTGGAATTGATAACTTAGAGATGACTTCAACTTTGGATTTGTCAACTTTAATCCCATCTCTTAAAATATGATGTCCTAAAACAATCCTTTCTGTAAACATCATAAAACATTTTTCATGGCTTAGTGAAAGGTTTGTTTCTTTCCATCTTTTAAGGACTTTTTCCAAAATTTTCAAAGCTTCTTCAAATGTGTTTTCATAAACTGTAAAATCATCCATATATACCTCTACACAATCATGTATTAGATCATAAAAAATTCCTAATACTGCTCTTTGGAATGTTGCAGATGCTTTACATAACCCAAAAGGAAGCACTCGGTAGGCAAAAGTTCCCCATGGACAAGTAAATGTGGTTTTATCTTGATCTTCAGGTGCTACCTGAATTTGATTATAACCACTAAAACCATCCAAGAATGAGAAATACTTCTTACCTGCTAATGTATCTAACACTTGATCTATAAAGGGAAAAGGAAAGTGATATTTCAGGGTTTCTTTATTCAATTCTCGGTAATCAATGCACACCCCCCATTTACCATTATTTTTATGCACAATTACCAAAGGAAAGACCCATTGGCTATCTGAAATTGGGTAAATGAAGTTTACATTGAGTAACTTTTGGAGTTCTTATTTCACAATTTCCCTAAGATTTGGATTCATCCTTCTTTGAGGTTGTCTGATTGGTCTACTGTTTTCCTCAATATAGATATGATGGATACAAGTATTAGGATCAATACCTTTCATATCGATGTATTCCCATGCAAATGCAGCAAAATGTTTTTGTAAAGTTTTGGTTAACTCTTCTTGTTGTAGTTTCTCCAAGTTTTTGCTTATGTTCAATGTCCTACCTGGAAAAATTTCAATTGTAGAGCTACCAAACTCTTCCATATAATAGAGAGGGATCTGCCTAGATGACAAGTATTCAACATTACATTTATCTTGAAATTGGGCATGATCATATTCTAAAGATGTTTCAAAATTTTCCAACGTGTTCAAAATTTGACTATCTTCACTAATTTCTGACATAGTAAAGAGAGGTTGAATATCATCTTCATCATCAATCCATTCCTTGTCATCTATTTCTATGATTTCTTTTGTTGGAGGATACAAAGTAAATTTCTTTGTTAAATTACCATTAGAAATATACATGTCACCAGATCTACAACTAATAAAATCATCATTTGTGGCCAACCAAGGTCTTCCTAATATGAGTGGGTGTCCTCATAGATTATTCTTGGGAGTTAAGATCATGAAATCAACAGGATATTCCCAAGAATCTAAGGATACTAAAATATCTTCTAGCACACCATCTAGTTTGATTATTGATCTATCTACAAGTTGCAGTAAGGTAGGTGTGTAAAGAAGGTTAGGAAGTTTAAGCTTCTCCATAGTTTGTCTACTCATAATGTTTATTGTTGCCCCTAAGTCAATCAATGTATTTGGAATTTCAATTCCCTTTATATGTGTCTTGACATTTGGACTTCCTAGATCCACATATTTCTGCATGGCAATTTTTCCCATCATTATGTCCGCTATCTTTCCTACCAGGTGAATTCTTTTTGTTTCTCTTGGTTTTATTCTTGGTCTTTTGATGCTCAACTTCTTTATTGTCTTAGCTAGAATTGGAATTTCCCTAATGGCTTGTAACAAAGGAATTTTGGTACATACATTTGTCAATTCGTCCAGAAAATCATAATTGGGCAATAAGATTTGTTTTTCTACTCCTCTATCAATTTGTAGCTTCTTAGGAAAAGGAGGTGTAGAAGTAGATGTTGGTTGCTCAATGATAGAAGTTGTGTTCACTAACATTTTTTGTTTTTCTTTTTCAATGTTTTGGTTTTGAAGAGATATTCCCTCAAAAAATTTATTGATTTTTAGAGAATCTTCGTCAGAAGTGTCTTGTTCTTGAATAACTACAGAAGGTCTTTCATTTTCTAATATCCTACCAGATCTTAGTTGAACATCATTAAGATCTAGAGGAGTAATCATGAAAGTTGGAAATTGTTGTCCTTCTACCATGTAAGCATTTCGAGGGTTTTTATTGTTGGGGTTTGGTAATGGTTGGGTAGGTAGCTGATTTGGTTTCTGCTGAAATGGTAGTAAAAGTTGAGGATTTTGACTCTGTTGTGGGGGTTGTTGTGGAAATGGCAATGAAAATTGAGGGTTCTGATTTGAAAGTTGTGGTTGCTGATTTTGTGGCTGATTTTGTGGGGGAGGATAATTCTTATAAGATGGAGGATATTGATAATATTGAGAAAATCTCCCATAAGTATTTTGTACCCCTTGTGCCCACGGTTGAGATTGATACTGAAATTGAGGTTGAGGCCAAGGTTGCTGCCAAGAATTCCAGCTTGGTGAGGGCTAAAGATACATTGGATTTTTAAATCCATGATTTTGTGGCCCCTGCCACTGTATTCTTGCAACAAAACAAAGAGGTTTTGCAGAATTTGGGACTATTTCCTTTTGAAATATAGCCTTAAGACCTGGGATTGAGGGACAACCCTTTGTCTCATGACTTTCTGAACAAATCATACAAGTTTCTACAATTTTTGCATCTAAAGGACATTCCCTTAGAGCATGTTTCTTTCTACATTCTGGACAAAAAATGGCTAAAAGATCAACCTCTATTTTCTTCTTGTTTTGAATTTTAAGGGTGTCTAGTTGCTCACTAAGGCTTCCTAGAATGTCAGTTTTAAACTCATCAAGCATATTGCCAATTTCTGCCCTACTTACAGATCCAGTTGCAGATTTGTTTTCTCTAACAAGAGAAGGATCTCTCGGCCCTTTCCCTATTTTTTATTTTCCTCTTGAGAGATGAACACACAGTTCTCCTATGTCACTCAATGGAAGTTGAGAAATATCTCCCTCCCCCATCATGTTAAGGATATCTATCCACTCATCTCTAATGGCCGTTAACAAAAAAGCTTTCAAAGTTTCTTCATCTAAATTGTTCATCTTTGCTCTTTTCAAACTATAGTTGAATCTCTCAATCAAATCTTCTAAGTTTTCATCCTCTCTTTGCATCATTTTGAACACCTCATCTTTATTATTAGTAGGCATGCAATAATCCAAGTATCTATCCAAAAATGTCTTTTTCATGTCATTCCATGTTCTAATGGATTGAGTGACTAACCCCATGAACCATTTCAAAGCAGCGCCTTCTAGTGTTGAAGGGGACAATTTTAGTTTTTTAGAGTCCTCTAAATAGCCATATCTTCTGCATAAGACTTCAAACTCAAATAAAAATGTTTCAGGGTCCTCACTTCTCAACCCATAGAAGTTTGGGAGGACAAATGGTGAGATATTCTTCATTGTGGTATGTGTTTCCTCATCCACTATAGAGAATCCAAAAGAGTTATCTACTTCTCTATTTCCTCTGCCTCCTCCATTATTACCTCTACCTCCTCCATTGTTTCGTCTTCCTCTCCCTCTACCCCCTCCAAACAGTGAGAATTCTCCATCTTGTTCTTATTCTACCATTATAGTTTTTTCAAAGTCAGTATAGGGCTCAACCTGCAAAGTTATTCCCTCCTCCTCTGGTTCTTCTATTAATGGACTATGGGAGAGAGTTTCTACTTCTTCTTCCTCACCAGGTATTCCTAATTCTTCAACTACAATAGGCTCTCCTGTGGAGGTGAAAAAGGTTATCCCTGTTGTTGGAGATTCAAAACTTTTCTCTCCTAGGACTGTTTTGGTATATGAAGCAGGAGAATCTTTAGATTGAGTTTCTGCTCCTTGAATTCTAGGAATCCTATGGCTAGGAGTATGAGTCTAGGATGGAGGTGTGCCTTTTCTAACTCTTGGTGGAGTAGGTGGAGTTGTATGAATCGAACTTCTGCCTCTAGCTATAAATCTACCTCTACAGTCTCTTTCTCTATGCTTGTCATTGTTTTGTTTTGTTGTTGTTGTTTTTTTTTTTTGAATGTAAGAGATAAGGCTACCTAGTTACACTTCCCAGACAATGATGACAAAAATGTTTGGTCAATTTAGTGTCCTAAATTGATCTACATAAATTATCAATCCAGGTATCGTAAAATGATGAAGTGTAGTGCACTATATGTGTTAGATGACTCTTCTTACTTCATTGTTTTTGAGTTTTATGTTGTTTTGGGGGTTTTTGGTCCTTTAGTTCCTAATAGATTACAATGTAACTATTGAAATCCTAAATCTAACTTTTGTAAAGATTGCTAAGAACCTAAAAAGGAGAAATAAAAGTGCTTTAACCAAGATTTGAAAGTAAAGTTTAATCAAGAAATGAAAACATGGTTTCTATTTCTATTCTTTATCATTGTTTCCAAATCATGAACTAAAAGAACTTAAAAGTGAAATTGAAATTGTTTAATCAATTATAGAAACAAGACTGAATGAAATACTAAAATTGAAAGAGAAATTGCAACTATCTATTATGGAAACAAAACCAAAATGAAATACTTAAATTGAAAGTGAGATTACAACTAATGTTAGTCTATTGTAGAAACAAAACTTAATGAAAAACTGAAAGTGAAATTGCAACAAAACTAAATGAAATACTTAGTTACTATGCCTCTCAATTTTGGAACACAAACCTCTTTGGGATGAAATTTTGAAGAATTTTGTACTTCATTATTCTAAAAGAGGATAAATGAAAAAACGCATAAAAGAATCATTGCATGGATGAAGTATTCGACCACTTAGTTTAAGATGAATCATCAACTAGAAGGGCTTTTTAGAAACATTCACCTACACCATGAGTCACTAAACTAGTAATAAAATGGCAAGAAAAATAATGACATTGATCAGTTTAATTGAAAACCTAAAGACTAATGAAACAACAAATGAAACAAACTACTTTACACTACTGAATTCAACTTCTAACTACTGATAAGAAACTAGAAAGAAATTAAGCAAAAAGAACTATTCTGCACTGAAAGAAGTTATTCTGCGTTAGTAAGAAAATGATAAAAACTGCATTATAAACAAGGTTAGTAAATGGTTATAAATATTATGAAAGAAACGATGAATTTATAGTTTAACTATAAAAGAAAAAACAAAGTGAAATGAAACCTTAGTCAGCGCAGGGGCCCTTTGCAACTGCTCAAGTTATGTGTACTTAATCAAAACTCCAAAAAAAATGCTTTCAGATATCTATGAAACTCGCGGTCTTCATATTAAAAAAACACAATAAATGAGTTTTCAAAATTACAGAGCAGTAGTCTGAGCTTAATACATGACCAAATTTGAACTAGTTCTGCATTCTTCACACAAGTATTTATAAGGAAATTATACCACTGTTTATGGAGAAAAATAAGCTAGAGCTAAAAACACGTAGTAGACAGGCACACGAAATTCTCTTCCTCGGCTGCTGGAGACATAAATCTAAGGTGATGGCTATTGGATTCGGTTGCATAGATGGTTGTTGAAGTCCATGGGTTCAGGAAGTTGTTTTGGATCCCATCACTGTGAAACGTGTACAAAACAGAGTCTTGTTTTCCTTGGGTCTCTACGTTTGAATTCTCCTTTGACCAGAGTCTTATACCATCTTCCTTGTCGACCTAGGCTAAGTGAATAGGACATGATCCATGTCATGATGTTTTCCAAGATGACCATGTAGTTATTTTCTTCTTTTGACACCTAGAACCTGTAAGAGCATGGAAGTAGTTGCGGAACAACTAATTAGCTGCAGAATAGGTTGCGTTTCGTAGCTAAAAGACAAAAACTTATTCAAACAGCAAAACATAATAGCATAACATGTAAATCACTTAAATTTTCTCCTTAAGGAAATGTATACTGGTCATTGATGATAAGAATGCATTTCTTTATGGAAAAACAAAGAAGAATGGATGAGAAAAGTTGCTAAGGAAAGGCAAGTTTTGAGGCTCAACAGTCAGTTCCATCACTGGGTAAGTGTACTATGCATCATCTATAGATGACTTCTCAAGGAATACATGAATATATTTCCTCAAGAAGAACTATGAAGCCTTTGACAAGTTTAAATAATTTAAGGCTCTGATGGAAAACCAGACAAAGAATAAGATAAAGGTGTTGAGGAGAGATAATGGTGGAGAGTTTTGCAAGAAGGAATTTGAAGAGTTCTATAAGAAGTGTGGTATAGTACGACAGAAGACTACTCCATACACACTTGAGCAAAATGGAGTTCCAGAAAAAATGAACAAGACATCGACGGAAAGGGAAAGAAGCATGCTTAGTGGTGTCGGGTTAAGACAATAATTCTGAGCAGAGGTGGTGAAGACTGCATGTTACCTAGTCAACAGATCACCTTCATCAACATTGGAGGACAAGACTCCACAAGAGGTATGGACTCCTAAGAAACCTTCTCTTTCACATCTCAGGGTATTTGGATGTGATGAATATCTACATGTTGAAAAGGTGAAAGGAACAAAGTTGGATAATAATTCTGAAAAGTGCATCTTTATTAGGTATAAGGATGGTTTAAAATGTTATAAGCTTTGGAACCCAATAACAAGGAAGGTTGTGTACAGCCAAGATGTAGTATTTAGAGAGGTGAAAGATGTTATTAAACAGGAAGTCCTAGCAAAGTAATCTGAAAAGATAGAGTTTGAGCTAAAGGAGGAAGAATCAGACTCTACAGTAGAAGAGAAATCATAAGATGAAGAGCCACAAACTCTGGTTGTGAGAAGATAAGTTTGAGAAAGAAGGCAGTTAGAAAGCTATACTCCACCTTCTTTCTGTTCAAAATTTTCTTTATTTATTACTTATGACGATCCTAGAACTGTGAAGGAAGTAGTAGATTCAGAGGATGGAAAACTCTGGAAAGAGGCCATGGTTGATGAAATGGAATATTTGCACAAAGCGTGGGATTTGGTCGAGTTGTCAGCTGAAAGGAAACCCATTGGTAGCAACTGGGTGTTCAAGAAGAATATGAATGTAGAAGGAAAGGTGGATAAATACAAATCTCGGTTGGTAGCAAAAGGTTATTCCTAGGTGTCGGGAGTTTATTTTGGTAATATTTTTTCTCTTGTTGCCAAGGTAGCTTCTATTAGATTATTTTTAAATGTTGTTGCTGCTTTTGATTTTGAGGTAGAATAGATGGATGTGAAGACAACGTTTCTTCACGAGGATCTGGAAGAAGAGATCTACATGAAGCAACTTGAAGGCTTTGCAGTGAAGTGTAAGAAAGAACTAGTATGCAAGTTAAAAAAGTCTATGTATGGGTTAAAACAATCACCAAGGATGTGGTATCATAAATTTGATACATTTATATGGAGACTTGGCTTCACCAGAAGCAAAGCAGATCACTGAATGTATTTTAAATTAATTGGTGACCATGTTATTTACCTGGTCTTGTATGTGGATGATATGTTGCTAGTTGGAAATAACAAAGAAATTATCTAGGATTTGAAGACCCAATTGTCCTCCAAATGCAACATGAAATACCTTGGTGCTGCAAACTATATCTTGGGAATGGAAATTAAACAAGATTGGGAAAAGAGGAAGCTCTGGTTAAACTAGAGGAAGTGTGTCGAGACAATATTGCAGAGGTTTAGTATGCAGGATAGTAAAATGGTGAAGGTTCATATTCCCGTAGGTGTAAATTTGTCTGTTGTACAGTGTCCCAAGACACAAGAAGAGGAAGAGGACATGTCTCGTGTTCCATATGCAGGTGCAATCGGTAACCTAATGTATGTGATGGTCTGTACTAGACCATACATTACACATGCAGTGGGAGTATTGAGAAGGTTTATGTCAAAACTAGGGAAGGAGCATTGGACAACAATGAAGCGGGTTTTCAGGTATTTGTGTGGCACTAGTGATTATGGTTTGTGCTACCAAGGAAGACCAGGATTGGACAGAGTTTTGGACATCCATGGCTTTGTTGATGCAGACTTGGCTCGAGATCTAGATCAGAGAAGATCTATAAGTAGGTATGTGTTTAACGTATTTAGAGGTGCAATCATTTGGATGAGTAAGAGACAATATGTAGTGGCATTGTCAACTACAGAGGCAAAATACATGGCATCCACTCATGCAAGCAAGGAAGTAGTTCGGTTGTAGAGATTATATTCAAGTATGGGGTTAGTACAAAAAGCTATAAGGATAGATTGTGACAGCCAAAGTGCAATTTTCTTAGCACAGAATCTCACTTATCATTCAAAGACAAAGCACATCGATGTTCAGTATCACTTTCTGAGGGATATGCTAGAAGGAAAAAAGGTGTTGCTCGTAAAGGTGGATACTTTGAAAAATACTTCAGATGCATTGACAAAATCTGTGAGCTCTGAGAAGTTATCTTGGTGTAGAGAAACAATGGGTGTTGCAGGGCTATATCAATGACTAAGCTCTCTTGTGGCCCTCTGTGGAAAGAAAACAACAAGTGGGATAATGTTTGATTGTGTTATATTATTTCTACAACAAGTCCTCTGGAATGGCAATGTCTTATCCATAGACACCTTGGAAGATGTTGTTTAAAACTTGACTAAACTAAGAGGGGGGGTTAATATGTTTAGTACATTCATGGACATCAAATTTTAGTTTTATTTTATTTTTAACATCTTTCTAAATTATTAAATGAGTAGCATAACATCATATAAATAACATGTTTAATCAACATAACAACATTCCATGACGACATAAAATCAACACATTAAAGCAATCACATGTGGACACCAGATATAAGTGGAAACCCATAAAGGGAGAAAACGACAAATCTTTTGTTGCTTTGATGTAAAGGAAAGCTCCTACTTCCTCTATTACATTAGATTTTGGAGGCTCCAACCTCTTCATTTCTTTTCAAGTTACAATTTGCTGAGAAGATCCCACTCCCACTTGCATAATGTCTCTATAGGTTACAACCTACAGGAGGCTCCTACCTTGATTTTGTTCTTACTGCTTTTTTCGAAGCTCCTACTTCCACTTTAACAGGCTCCAACCTATTCTTTTTTAGGCTACAACCTAAAAGGAGACTACAATCCCTTGATATATGAAATAAAAAATGTGTTAGTTTACATGTTATTTAGTTTTGCATACCTCCATCTATGTTTCTACCTCTTCTCCTCCTTAAATTTGCTTCGTGTATGCTCTTATACCTCTATATCTTTGTTCTAGGTAACTCATGAAGAAGCTCTCACAACAACTCAACTCTCCCACATATTCTCTAACTTTTCAACCTTTCGAAATCACATAATTTTTAAACAAACTTTTTTGGTTGTTAGTATTCCACACAATAATATGAAGTGAATAGTATTTCCTCTTTGCATTCCAAGGTTGTCTCTTCATTTACAAACTCTTTCAATTTTTGAATATTCAATTACATAAGATAAATTTTGAAATAATCAATTAACATGCATTAATGCAAGTAACCTTTAACAATATCCAATGTCCCCTTGCATCACAACATTTTAAGCACTTATAATCAACCTTTAATCAATTTCACATAATGCACAAATCATCCTTACACATAAAACATGTACAAGCATATTGGTGGTCATACCTCTAACAGGAAACATACTCAACAACCCTTTGTTTTGTAACATACCTTACTACTGAGAAATACATCACAATAACACATCTGCCAACAAGCATTCACATACCTTCAACAATGACATCTGCAACATAACACTTGTCATTGCCTTGCACCACAATTTTTTCATGCACCTTTAACAACACATATTCAATCAAATCACCTTAACCATCATATGCACACAATATACCATGGAAACATCTTTGTAACATAACCATCTCAACAAAATAGAAATATATCAACATCTAAGCATAATAAGCATGACATCAACTTCTATTATGCATACATCCATTGATACCCTTTACCATCAACGAAAACTTTTCCAATGATCTATCCCTTTGTCCTTGATGTCAAGACATTGATCCTACCCCTTTTGTTCTGATAAACATTTCTCCATATTGCTCCTAACCTCTGCTTACCTCCCCCTTTGACATCAGTGAAAAGGAGGCCTAGTTTACAATAAAATTCATGCTAAAAAAATTTTAGTTATTGGATTCAATTCCTTACTCATATATGTTCATTACTGCATGTAACTCCTTCCTGCATTTAGTTTTTTACTTATTTAGTGCCCTGGAGTAAAATATAAAAATCCATTAAATAAAGAGAGAATATTCATACAGGTCCACTCCCTTTTTCATAAATGGTAGATACAATATTATATGAGCCCTAGACAAAGAAAATGAGAGCACAAAATCCAATACCTACTAGAGCCACCACAAGAAAATAAGAAATCCAATTGTTGTTGCACACTAGGCTAGGGATACTCGGGCCAATGAAATAGAAATGAAAAACACCTACTAAACTTGATATGCATGTCAATGTGGCACTTAGAAAAATGTACTCTGACATTTCTTATTCTATAGCGATCACCATGTAAACTTACATGTTATTTCCTGCCCTGTTTTAATGAGTTTGACAAACCATGTGAATGTATATATTTGATACTGAAGTGTGAAGAAGACATATTTTTTGTTCCAATGGCCTCCAACAATTTGGTTTGATAAGGCTCAAGTGGAAAATGTCCATTTCATATAAATTTAGTGTTAAAACTCAACGCTAACATTGTCTACTTCATTTGGCTTTGGCTTTTTTCTTCATTACATGGCAATTCGCTCTCTATGATTTTATGAGTCTGGCATGATGTATGGAAAATCTCTCTTTCTTCTTGCATTCTTCAACCAGAAATTGGGTGCATCAGTGGAGTGGTGACCACCCATCAGCTAAGTCGATAGTGAACCATTTAAAACAAGTGGAATTCTCTCACCAAATCACTTTGATAGATAACTGCTTTAACATTCTATACTTTGGAGCCATATATCTATATGTCCCTTCATCTCTAATGTAAATATGTATCTCATCACAATGAAAAAATCCTTACCAAGTCGAACTCTACTATCTTGAGGGTTCAATTTCTCATCAAACAAAATGCTTTTTTACTTTAATATTTCAGTGACTAATGCATAGTTATGAACCTATCATTGTTGGAAAGGAGAACGTTGCATATTGCAACTGAGAGACGACACAACTTAGGATGCATATTTATCTTGTTAATTACGACTCTATTCACATGCTGGATCCATAACCATCCTTTGTACATCGCTCTGGCAAATTCATTTCCAAACTAAGATTTTCTTCTTTCTTTCACAATGTAATACTTTTCCCCAAGATTTATTTATTGCGCCCTACGAAATGAATTCATCTTGTTGTTTCTAATATCTCTCTTCGAACCCTATCTCAGTAACGGCCATGTGATAATAAGTTTGTGGGGAATAGTTCTCTGCACGCACTGATGTGTCCAAACCAAAGAGTGACTGCAATTTTACGAAATTTGTTGGGACATTGTTGGGATTCGAAGTGGTGGTGAAACTAATCCTCCCATTCTAGGGCCTGTAAATAAAATTGTCTATTGATATTGAATATTTCCATATGCTATGATACATGCCCATACAAAACATCAAAACATCCAATTGTCTATTGATATTGAATATTTCCATATGCTATGATACATGTCCATACAAAACATCAAAGCATCCAAGGCTATCATAATTATAATACCCTCATAGTGATTAAGCCTAATTGCTACCATAACACATAGTACTGTGCACTTTGTCAATTAAAGGAAAATGCTCAGCTCTCAAGTCTGCATACTTAGTAATACACCATTTCCCTCTGTAACATAAGTTTCTCTGCCAAACTCTTATTTTTCCATATCTTCCACTGGTATACAATATTGTCCTATCATAGTTGGCACACTTTAGGTTCTCTTGCATCATTAGAACATATCATTCTCTCGCCTCAATGAATGGATTTTTTTCGGTTTTCTCGCATCTGATGCACTGTTGTATATTATTAGGTTTAAGATTCATTTTTTCCCTTAAAAATTCCAATTATATCATTTGTGGTCATTGTAACGTCTCTACCATCATGTGCATAACGTTCTTTGTTCAGGTTCAAGTTCTTTGTCAACTGAGAATGTGTTTCTACTCTAGAAAAAAACCAAGATCTGCTTTATTTCAGCACTCAAAATTTTCATCCTCTTGGTTGTTGAAATCTCATTAGATATTGTTTAGGTTTCCTAAATCTTCACATTGCAACTTGGTCATTTTTCTACTAGATTAGAGACCCATGATTGAGACTTTGCAACACTCTAGAACCATGGTTTTCCCTTTTGCAAATATCGGTGAACAACATAGCCACTGCCATACATTTTCCCAACAAAAATTTTCATTCTCGCATCACCAGATTTGGCTTCCTTCAAACTATCTTGAAACCAACACTTTTAACAATCTGCAACTACTTCCTTTAATAGCAGCCTGTTATGTTTCTCTCCACTTTGCATCTTCATGTTAATACTTGTGGTAGCAACTATGTTGTCAACAAGCTTCATAATTTTCTTTACTTTAACAATAGTTTTAGCGGCAATATCTTGAAGTTTAATAGCTTCTTTAGCCATCCTGGCCATAAATTCTGACTACGAAAAATTAACGTGAGGTTGTATCATGGGAATATGCTAAGGATTTTCCTCCATTTGAAAAATACCATTATTGAGATTAATAATTTAGCAGGCGGTATAAATGGGTTCCTATTCGATATATGATTTCAGTTCTGAGGCTCCATATCCTCTCTTAACATGAATGAAATTGTTTCCATTATTTCCGCTCTCCCTACAACTAGTCGCGGAGTGGATGTGTAATGTGACATTGCTAATTTGTTTTACGATTGGTGATGGATGTTCTGTGATAAATTGATGACTTGTGTTTCTGTATTTGGGGAAATAAGTGTGTTTCCTTAATTATTAAATTCGTATGTTGGAATGAGAGGTGCCTGATCTACAACCATATAATAATAATTTGTATTAGATGTATTTGGAGCTAATGTGAAGAGAGTACGTGTCATCGGCAATAAGTTCAATGTTGAAAATGCAACAAGAAAATCTTAATTTAATTTTGTCCTTGAATTAAATTAGGAATAAAATTGTAATTATGTTGGGTAGGGGTCCTCTAGGTCTAAATTTTGTCCAAGTCATATAAAAAATCTGCATTTTAAAGAGCGGAGCACAATTAGCACAGTGTTTTAAGAGTCAAAAGGGTTTTAGGGTGGGTCAAAGCCCCTTCTTTTGTAAAGGGATGAGACTACTTAGAGGATTTTGAGCTTTGTCCATGGTTTGCAGACCATGGTATTGTAAGGGTAGAAGCATATATAAAGGGATTTTTTGCAAGTCTAAGACATGAATTGAATGGAAAAAAAAAAAAAAAAATTGACTCTGGTTTTATAAGATTTTTCTGTAGTCAGGCGAAGGGGAAGGCTCTTGCAACTGTGTGCGCGGAGACCTTGGTAAGTTTACCACTGAGTGTGCAGGCCCCTGCAGCTGTGTGCACAAGGTCGAAAAGATTGTATCTGAAAAAACTTGACTAATAAAGAATACTTTGGAGCATAGATTTGTGTATTTGTGTATGTTCGCATAATTTTTGTGGTTTATCCTGCTTATGGTTCGTTTATATATTTATTCTGCAAATTACATCGTGAAGGTTAAGATACTATTTTATATGATGAATCGTGCATGTTAATTTATTCTCACGTTGTTCGCTAATCCGTTAAAGTAGAAAACGTTGTAAAAATAAGGTTAACAGTTCGCGAAGGTCGAAATAAGCCCTAAAATGTTAAAAGCCTTACGGTCACACTGCATAGTACCTCTACATGTAGAAACCTGGTTTTAACATCCCCCAATATCACCTCGGATGAGGCTGCAGTCTGTGCAAGCATATCATTTCCTAAAGGGTTGATGGTATAGGGTTTTGTTGGTTAGCGTAGCTAACTCTGAACCTAGGTCTAAGCCCCTGAAGCCAACAAATGGTTTCCTTGTCGGGACGCACTGCAATGCTATAATATGACCGCTGAGGAAGGTGAGGAAGATCCATGAAATATTAATATTCCTAAGTCAGAAGGAAAACGCGAAGTGGCAGGTCTAGATGCTAAAACACCTCATGTAACACAACCTGTTAAGATGAGTCAAGTAAACATAGGCTTAGAGGCAGAGCCCAAGTTCATGCATATAGGAGATCACTGAGATGAATACATTGTAGTAAAGGTCTCCAAGTTACTGCATGAATACCAGAAGTTTTTCCCAACGAATTTTACGAAGTTAAAAGGAATCGTGGGAGACCTCAGCATCATGAAAATCAATTTAAAGCCGGATGCAAAGCCTGTAAAATAGCGACCGTATAGGATCAACCCAAAGTACAAGGAAAAGGTAAAAGGGGAACTTGAGAATATGGTCACAGCTAGCATAATTGAACCTGTGGAAGAATTTCACTGGGCAAGTCCAATGGTAGCACAAGAGAAAAAGACTAAGGGAAAAATAAGGATTTGTGTCAACTTACAGAAGCTGAATGATGCATGCATACATGACTTGTTCCCAACACAATTCACATACGAAGTTTTAGAAAATATATGAGGTCAGGAGGCTTCCTCTTTTACAGATGGGTTTTCTAGGCACCATAAGATTAAGATAGCTTCGTAAGATAGGAGTAAGACTACCTTCACCACTGAATGGGGATCCTTTCAATATACATTCATGCCATTTGGGTTGAAGAATGCACTAGCAATATTCTCCAGGGTTGTCATAACAACATTTAAAGAATTCATTCACAAGTTTCTGAAGGTATACTTTGATGTTCGGACAGTCTTTGGGTTGGTAAAGAAGCATGTCTCGAGCCTGCGCTTGATGTTAGATATTTGTAGGAAGTATCAAATCTCATTAAACCTAAAGAAATGCATTTTTTGTGTACCCTATGGGATTTTACTGGGACATGTTGTCTATAAGCAAGAGCTAATGGTAGATCCTACCAAAATCTTTGTTATTATTAATTTGTATCCGTCGAAGAATGTGAAGCAACTACAAGCAACTCTTGGACACACTGGATATTATAAGAAATTTATTAAGGCATACACACAGATCACTGCGTCGATGGAGCGATTACTAAAGAAATATTCCACCTACTGCTACGATGAAGAGCGTCAAAAGAGTCTTGATGTCTTAAAAGAGAAAATGGTCACTGTGCCAATCCTGGTGTTTCCAAATTGAAAGAAGGAATTCCACATTCATGTGGATACATCATGTATATCTTTCAAAGTTGTCTTAGCGCAGTCAGTGGAGGGGGATATTGATCACCTCATTTCATTTGCAAGTCACAAACTGTCTAAGGCAGAGAGGAACTATTCCACGACGGAACGTGAAGGCTTGGATATGGTGTACGCATTACAGAAATTTAGGCATTACTTGTTGGGTGCGCACTTCAAAATGTTCATGAACCATTCCGCATTGAAATACTTGTTGAACAAGCCTATGTTGGGGGAGAGGATTTGTAGATGGCTATTATTGTTTCAGAAATATGATTTTGAAGTGATCGTCAACCCAAAACGACTAAAGGATGGATCAAATCATCTATCTCGGATTGAATAAGGATTGCCTAATGCGTAGCTCTTCGCCATAAGGATTCTTGATGAACATTTTGCATATATTATTTACTTTTGACTATCGGACTAGCCCATGTAGAGCATACAATGCAACAAAAGAAAGAATTAGTAGTCAGAGTAGTGGATTTTTCTTTGATTGTTAGACATCTATATAAAATGGGCCCCAATGAAATATTGCACAAATATGTCCTTGAGCATGAATGACACATTATTTTAGTCAAGCGCATGGTGGCATCGCAGGAGGGCACTACGCAAGAAAAGCAACAACATAGAAATTCTGAGGGCAGGACTATGGTGGCCCATGGTACACAAGGATTCTATGGAATATTGTAGTGCTTGTGATGTTTTCCATAGGACTAGAAGACCATCACGGAGAGATCAATTTCCATTGATCCCACAAGTTACTTTACAGGATTTTGATAAGTGGGCAATTGGTTTTTTGGGGCCAATCAATCCACCAGGCAAGAATACGTGCGCTCACTATATTATTACTGCGACAGATTATCTGACATGGTGGGCTAAGGCACAACTAGTAAAAGACTGCAACGCAGATACTACTGTGCACTTCATTTTTGAGTATATATTGTTGAGATTTGGGTGCCGGAAGATCCTAATCAGTGATCTAGGAATGCATTTCCTCAACAGCACAATTGAAGCATTGACAGAAGAGTTTAAGGTACATCACCAGAAGAGAACGCCCTATCATCCTCAAGCGAATGGCACGGTTGAGTTTTCTATCAAAATTTTGGAGAATGCTCTTAAAAAGGTGTGAAACGTCAACAGGAATAATTGGGATGTGCGCATACCTGGAGTGTTATGGACATACATGACTACTTGCAAGAAGTTGACAGGGGAGACACCATTCAGGATGGTGTATGGACAGGACATTGTAATGCCCATGAAATATATAGTCCCAAGTATTAGAATCACAGCAGTCACAAATATGGAAGACAACAATATAATGAAAGAAATATTGGAACAATTTCTCGCTCTAGAAGAGGATCCCTTTCTTGCACGATTTCACCAACAAGTACAAAAGGATCAAGAAAAGGCATGGCACGATTGACATATTAAGCAGCGAACTTTTAAGAGTGGAGACTTAGTTTTGTTGTACGATAGTAATTTCATGCAGTTCCCTGGTAAGTTGAATATGCATTGGCTAGGCCCATACGTTATCAAGGATATCTCATATGGTGGCGCAGTTCAACTCGTGACGTTGAATGGAGAATTAATTGTTGGGCAAGTAAATGGGAGTAGGTTGAAACTTCACAGGGACGACTCTGTCTCTAGGACTACGTGATGACTATATGAATGGGAGATAGTATTAGTGCTACAAGCAATTGGAAGGAAGCATGGGACTATAAGATACTCTGACAAGGAAGGACCTTATCGAAGAAGGAGGGTTGCACTACATTCCAGAGGTTGGCAGAGGTGGACAAATTTGCGATGGAAAAGGGGTAACTACGCTACAGGGAGGGCTCTAACGAAGTTCCTACAGAATATGACCGTTGGGGATGATTTGACAAGGAAATTGTCATTAAAAGGAGAGGGGGAAACGCATTTAAGAGGCATATCTGGGAAAATTTGCTGCCAAATCCACATTTATGAGTAATATCTGGAGGGAATTGAGTGTTTTGAATTTGAAAAAGGCTATAAATATGGCTCCTCACTCCACATTTGAACACTTTGTTTGCTGAGAATTTGTTGCGTAAATTTGCACCTAAGTGTGGGTCGATCTTTCTACTGCATGTTTGGTTGGAGTTGGAAGAAGCTTGAGCAAGATTTTTTGAGTCGAGGGCTAGAACCCATTATGACTGCCTCTCAACCAGTGCATACCACTGCACCTAGATCACCAAGAACTGAGCCTATGGCTGCAGTATCACCGACCAAGAAGCAGAAGAAGCCCCAAAGGACCTGGGTTAGACAATCACCGAGGAAAATCCCTATAGAACTATGGAGTAAGGATAAAATGAATCCGAAGAAATAACATATGGAGCCCCATGATCTGGGTGAGGAAGAATTAGCTAATGAATTTGTGGATATCAGTGTATACGAGGTGGAACCAATGTCTAGGTTGCCACCCTATATGCCACCAAGGAAACCAACTACAAAGGTGATGAAGGACCTAGATTCCATCAAATACAATATATTTACATCCCTGTTACCAAAGGAATTTCCCATTGAGGGGGAGTTGTTGGCCAAGGTGCCACGCCTGCGCATGGAGGACTGGGATTTGAATGATAGCTGCAAGTATCCCCAATTTGAGCCCAGCAAGTACCTCCAATCTATGTATTATGGAGAAGCTATACTAAAAAGGTTTGAACCAATGAAGTGGGTAGCTGAGATTCAACACGTTGGGTTGCTGAATATGCTTTATGTTCCACATTTTTGGAAAATAAATATAAACACAATTTGTGTACACCAACTAGTGGCATTGGTACATGATGGGGATATGTGGCATGGAGAGCCAATTCTGATTGACAATATGTTAATCTGAAGGATTGTCGTGCATCCTCATCAAGGCGCGAACCCCAATGATGCATTTGTTGGGAAATATCAAGAGAAGAAGTTGGCTGATCAGATGAAGAATGACTATGGAATCGTTAACAAGTCTCGAGGCTATGCTATTAGTTCTATTAATGATGAAGTTGTACACTTTCTCATGTCCATTTTGGGCAGTAAAATTATGAGGAAATGTCAAGCAAACGAAGTTTCGGCCCCAGTCATATCCTTAGCTACACAGTGAAGCAAGGGGGTTCAGTTTAATTACGTCGGGTATCTCTATCAAAAGCTTTTGGATGACTGTCATGAAGCACAGGAAGAAGGGAAGCCATTACATTACGTGTGGCTTTTATTCTTAATCACATTGGTAGCATGGCAAACACTAGATGATTCGCAATTCCCTAATGTGAAACCTGATGTGTCCGAGGCTACGAATTTTGTCTCGTTATGGGCCTCTAAGGAACCGACTCGGTTTATGGAGAAAAAAATATTATGGGTTCTCCTTGAGATGGACCTATGCACAGTCATCAACTAAAGGCTATGGTTTTCACCTGCATTATTTCAAGAATTTGGCAACGTTGTTGACTTTAAAGTGGACTTTCAAAGTTTCTTTGTCTATGCCAAGAAAGATTTGGAGAAGGTATGGCATTAGCTACCATACTTAGTGTCTAAAGATGAAATATTGATGGTCATGAGTAAGTGGTCGAGTTATTGGTTTACTCCAACAACTGTAAAAGTGACTGAGAAAGCAAGAACAAGTGCGCAAGTTGAAAAATCAGAAGCCAAGAAGGATACCAAGAAAGTGCCTCTGATGGACACCATTGACCTTGAGGGAAAGACTACTAAGCTCGTATTCAATTAGGAGACTAGAGAAGAGGAACAGGGTGGTGGAGACCTTGATGTAGACACAGAGGACATTGATTCCCCATTTATAATTAAGAATCGGAAGAAGCAGAGTGTTGGCAGGTTGCAGAAGAAGCAGAATTTAGATAAATATGCTAGCGTCGAAGCTTTGGTCCTCACTGAGGGGGACTTTGACGAAATTGGCGACATTATCCGCGCTGGGATGGAGGAGATGTGGGGGAACATTGAGGATCAATACAGGTCATTTTTTACAAAGGTCCAGTAGGGCCTTAAATAATTGTAGGTGCTGATGAGTATGCTTCAAGAGAGCGTGGTTCACGTGAGTGCAAAGAAAGAGAGTGTGGTACCTTCAACCGAGCCTACCATAGACCTTCGAGCATTCCATTTATGGGAAGGATCACTAAATGTTGAAGTTGCAGAGGAAAGGGAGAGCACAAAAAAATTGAAGAATCTGAGCTTAAATCTAGTAGCGCTCCCCCTTCAAACATTGCACGAGCTTCATCAGGGCATCACAGATGATCTCAAGATACGGGAGCAGCAAGCTATGTTTATCATCAATGAAGTCAAACTCAATAACCAATAGATGTTTGAGGAGAAGAATAAAGCGATGCAAAATCGCGAGGAAGTAGTTGCTCCCAACTAGCACCTAGAAGATGCCATAACCAAAGCATGCAGTGAATTTCCAGAGCTCTAGATCCCTACCGAGGCATCTTTAGTAGAAAAGATTTAGAAATGGGCAACAGCAATTAGAGAATCAAAGGAAGAGGTGGGCAAGGTTCACTCGAACTACAGATTCATATTATAGAGCTTTAGATGAAGCTGCAGCCTACAATGCCACCGAAAGTTCACAAGCAATGCGAGGCTGCCATCAAAGCTACTAAGGTCCAGATAGAGACTACAATCAAGGACTGTAGTCAACTTTTTGATGATACAATGGAAGTGTGGACCTCATTACAGCAGGACCCACATTTGTAGAAGATCAAAGTAGAGATCAGAGACAACAACTATAGTTCGATGAGCTTAAAGCCATGGCACAGACCTTAGCACATGTGCAACAGTTCGCCTATCTCTAGGAAGGAAAACTTCTGCAGGGCCAAATAGATGAGCTATGGAGAATGACACAGATCATCTCCACATGGATCCAGCCTTGGGAAGAAGAGGCCACCAGCTCTCACAAGAATTCAAGGGAAAACTGAAGAGCATGCAGTGCCAAACTCAAAGGACAAACAGCCTCGCAGCAAAGGGACCGGTGACAAAGAAGCTCGTGGATGAAGTTTCGCAGGCTACAAAACAATGCGCAACAACACTGAATCCATTACAGATTGGCTACAAGGTCCTGAAATCCAAGATCAATGATGTACCAATTGAGTGACTCAAGCACAAGTCACATCTTTGTGTTGGGAGCCTATTGGGTAGGGGTCCCCTAGGTATAAGTTTTGTCCAAGTCATGTAAATACTCTACATTTTGAGGAGTGGAGCATGATTAGTGCAATGTTCTAAGAGTCAAAGGGCTTTAGGGTGGGTCAAATCCCCTTCCTTTGTAAAGGGATGGGACTACTTAGACAATTTTGAGCTCCGCCCATGCTTTGCGGACCATGGTATTGTAAGTTTAGAAGCATATATAAAGGGATGTTTTTGCAAGTCTAAGACATGAATTGAATTGAAAAACACTTTTGAGTCTATTTTTGTAAGATCTTTCTATAGTTATGTGAAGAGGAAGGTTCATGCAACTGTGTGCGTGGAGACCTTGGTAAGTCTGCCGCTAAGTGCGGAGGGTTAGAAAGATTGTATTTGAAAAGACTTGACTCACAAAGAAGACTTTTGAGCATAGATCTATGTATTTTTGTCTGTTCGTATAATTTATGTGGTTTAGCCTATTAATGGTTGTTTTATATTTTTCTTCTACAAATTTCATCGTGAAGGTTCAGATACTATTTTATATGATGAATCATGCATGTTAATTTATTCTCATGTAGTTCACTAATCTGTTAAAGTAGAAAACATTATAATAATAAGGTTAACGGTTCGCGAAGGTCATTAATCCCTAAACTATTAAAAGCCTTACAGCCACACCACATAGTCCCTCTAGATGGAAACCTAGTTCTAGCATCCTCCAATATCACCTCAGGTGAGACTGTGGTTTGTGCAAGCATATCATTGTCGAAAGGGCCAGTGGTATAGGGTTTTGTTGGTTAGCATAGCTAACTCTAAACCTGGGTCTAAGCCCTTGAAGCCAACAAATCCACATCATAAGACAACTTGTATGAGTTAACTAAGTTAAATTGACTTAGTTGGCTCAATTAATTTGAGTTGAGCGTCTAACTAGAGTCATGTAGAGTGTCCCCTACATTATAGGATCCCTAGTTGAGTTTATTTGAGTTGTAACTAATTAATTTATTTTAACTGAGTTAAAGTCAGTTAAACTAGTTCCAACTAATGGAGGAACTAGTAGGAGGTTAGACAGTGAGGTGTTGCTTCATGTGTTCAACTAGTTAACTGATGATTTACTCATAAATAGATCACGCATGTCAGATATGAGTTACGCGGATGACATTAGAGTTCAGGGACATTTTACTATCAGTTGTATAATCATTCGAAATTTATAAGTGGTGCATGCAGTGAGAGGAAGGCCTATGAGGATTGCGCAATTCATATTGAGGAATTTCCCTAATTAATAGGGGGCTAATTCCTAAGGAAACAATGCAAGAAAATAGGGACTTGGGAAAGAAGAAATTTGGTTAAGTATTGGCCTATGCTTGTTTAGGAAGTAGTGAGACAGATAGAGATAGTGCAGAGGTTGCTCGGGCGTGAGCAAAGAATTGTAATCTTCTCATATTTTCAAACTAATTCAACATACAGATAGCAGGGGTTTTTAGTTGTGGCTTTCCCTAGGAAATCATTGTTTAATGTGTTGATTGAATTCGTTATCTTGTATTCTTCATGATTTATCGATCGTTTAATTGTTTCCACTAATGAGTAGAGTATATTCAAGTCTTTTTTTTTTAGTAAAATACAATTAGCTGTTTGAATCTACAAGGAATTTCTACATGGCATCAGAGCATAAATCACTCTAGAAGAGGAGAATAAGAGGTTTTTTCTTTTGCAAGTGAAATCAAATTTGCAGTATCATTCTTCAGAGCCAGGAGGAGGTCGTTCTATGGATTTAGAATCGAATATGCCCTTGAGGGTAGTTTGAACGATATTGCTTGGAAGGACAAGATGGAGGCAGTGTTGGAAGACAACGGGCTAAAGGAATTCATAGAAACTGATATTCCTAACACTCCAACAAAAGATTCTCAAGACCTGGTAGAGTGAAATAAATATGTTGTAAAGTCGAGAAGTGCCATACTAGAAGAATCATATTTTCTCGAACCTCCATGGAAAGGAGACTCCATATGCAATGTGGATGGCCTTGACATACCTATTTGAGAACAACACTAACAATAGGAAGCTTTCATTGAAGGACAATCTCAGGAAAATCAAGATGGAGAAGGGTGAAAAAATGCCAAAGTACTTGACCAAGTTCACCCAATGTCAAGATGAGCTTGGAAGTGTTAGTGTTACATTTCTTGAAGATGATCTGGCCATCCTAGCACTTCTACGCCTTCCCAAGAGTTGGAACAACTACCAGGATTTGTTAAATGGGAGGAAGAAGCTACCAGAGTGGGAGTGTTTGTGGTCCAACTTGGTGCAAGAAGATATTCGATGAAACACTAGAGATGGATCCTCATCCAAGAATGATGATGCAGAGAATTTTGCCTTAGCTGGAAAGGAAAAGAAAGGGAAAGGGAAGTAATCTCATTCCAAATCAGATTCGAGTCAGGGTGACAAGAAGCGAGACTTGTTAAAGATTAAATGTTTTCATTGTCACCAGCTAGGACACTATGCCACAAAGTTTCTTCACAAGAATGTCGAAAATAATCCCTCAGAAGGAGCAGAACATGAAGCTCTTGCTTCACAATTCAAGTTGGATTTCACTCTCATTGCTTGCATGGTGACATCAGTGATGGGTAGTGTGTGGTATCTAGATAGTGGAGCCTCATTCCGTATGATCAGAAATAAAGAATTCTTGGATGAATTGGAGGAGAAGGACCTCCAAATGCACATCAAAATGGGAGATGATGGAAGGTATAGTGCGACCGACATCGATATTTTTACTTTTCAGAGGGAGTCTAGTTCTCCTCTCACATTAAAACATGTCATGTATGTTTCGGGTTTGAAGAATAATTTGGTTTCAGTTGCTATGTTGGAGGAGCATGTCTATGATGTGATATTTAGCAAAGGAGAGGCTTCCCTTCGTCACATAGCCTCTGGACAAGTGAAGCGAATCGGGGTTTAGGTGAAGAACCTCTACAAACTGGATATATAAGATTGTGATTCTTTTAGCAAAAAAGAAGAGAAGGTGTAGAGCCAAGACATCAGTGAATTGTGGCATAGAAGATTGGGTCACTTGCACCATGGAGCTTTGAAGATCATGCAGTAGATTTCTATAGGACTTTCCAACAGTACACTAGAGAAGAGAGATATATGCAAAGGGTGTACAGTGGGGAAGTACACCAAATCCACCTTTTCACAATAAGGGCAATCAAGTGCAAGAAATCATTTAAAGAGTTCACTCATATGTGTGTGGATTGTTCTCGACAACCTCCATGACCAAGAACAGGAACTATGTAATATTTGCAAATAGTTTCTCACATAAGTGCTAGATTTTCTTCATGCAAAAGAAAGATAAGAGATTCTCTACATTTTTTGAATTTAAAGCACTTGTTGATAAAGACACTAGCAGGAAAGTGAAGGCTCTCAGGAGTGATAATGGTGGAGAATATGTGTCGAATGAATTCAATAACTTCTGTGCATCATAAGGCATTTGATGGGAATTAATAGCACCCCATAACACACAACAAAATGGGGTGGCTAAAAGGAAGAACATAAATATTGTGGGAGTTGCATGGGCAATGTTACATGACCAGGGCCTATTTTTACAATTGTGGTTTGAAGCATGCAACACGGTTGTATATGTGCAGAACAAAATTCCTCATCATATTCTCGAGATGAGTACACCAAAAGAAGTTTTTTCAGGTAAGAAACTAGATGTGGCACTTAGGGATATTTGGTTCTTCATTTTATTGTCATGTTACCAAGAATGAAAGGAAAAATCTAGAGCCAACAACTGAGTTGGGCATATTTGTGGGGTACACTAATACACCTCAAAACTATTAGGTGTACCTACCAACTCACAGGCTGACAATGGTTCATAGAGATGTAAAGTTCGAGGAAGAGAAGTCCATGAGATGTTCCCTTGAGAGGGGGCTTCAGTTGCATGGAGATGAGGAGATTTTAGATCCAAAGGAAGAACCTCGGGATGATTTGGAGCGACCACATGTAGAGGAGAAGAGAGTGGAAGCACCCACTCATGCAAAGAATTCCATAGATGGAAGAAAGCGCACCAAAGAAGTTGAAATACTGATTCATGATGTTAGAGAGAATGTGGGAGCACCCACATCACAATGCAGGAAAAGGAGTTCACCAGATTGGTACACTTGCTACATGGTTTTGATGAGCGAGAGTGTAGATATTGAGTCATCCTCATTCGAGGAAGCAGTGCAACAACCAATATGGGTTGATGCCATGGTAGAGGAGTATGACTCCATTATTAGAAACAGTGTTTAGGAAGTGGTCTCAATACTAGCAGACAATTCAGTGGTGATTTCCACATGACTTTACAAGGTAAATCAAGTAGTAGATGGGAGTGTGGAGAAACACAAGGCCAGATTTGTGGCCAGAGGGTTCTCTCAGGTGGAGGGAATTGATTACAACGAGATCTTTTCTCCAGTAGAAAGGTACTCTTCAATTAGATCTATTCTAGCACTTTCAGTGCAGATGGGATGGAAGATACATCAAATGGATTTGAAGACACCATTCATCAACGAAGTGATTGAGGAAGAGGTGTACATTCAGCAGTTGAAAGGAATTGATACCTTAAACAAAAAAATTTCATGTGTGCAAACTCAAGCAATTGTTGTATGGATTGAAACAAGCACCATGTGCTTGGTACACCAATATTGACAGTTATTTCACCACGTTGAGCTTCACCAAAAGTGAAGCAGATGAAAACCTTTACCATATTATGGTTGAAGGTAATTTTTTATTATAGTATTATATGTCAATGATTTAATTCTAACATATGATGAGAAGTTGGTAAAATCTTGCAACGAGGATCTTGCAAGAGAGTTAGAGATGAAGGACCTAGGGCTCATGCATTATTTCCTTGGTATGGAAGTATGGTAAGGAGATGAGGAATTGTTTTTCTCTCAGGGAAAGTATGCCAATGAGATAATGAAGAAGTTCCACATGGAGAGCAGTAAACGCATGGAGACTCCTCTAGCAGGAAATTGGAGGAAGAAAGATGTTACTTTAGGTGAAGTAGTGGAGGCTACTATTTATAGACAGTAGTGGGTTCACTTATGTATTTGGTGAACACACAGTCGTACATATGTTTTTTAGTTAACCAACTTAGTTAAGAAATGGTTAAATAAACCAAACTCTATGGAAAGGAAACTAAACATGTGTTGAGAAACCTAAGAGGCACCATTCAATTTGGTCTTTAGTATAGACAGATAGAGGGAGTGAAGATGCAAGGCTTCACAAATGCATATTGGGCAGGGAGTCCATCTGACATGAAGAGCACATCAGGAGGAATCTTCAGTATTGGGTCAACAACAGTTTCTTGGTAGAGCAGGAAGCAGAGATCAGTTGCACGTAGTTTAGCAGAAGCATAGTACATGGTTGCTAGTCAAGCATCTTGTGAAGCTATCTAGATGAGGAAGATCCTTGTTGGGTTATTTGGTCAACAGATGGATCCTACAGTGATTTACTGTGATAATCATAGTTGTATAAAACTCTATGAAAATCCAGTTTTTCATGATCGGTTCAAGCATATCAACATTCGGTATCACCATCTACAAGATTGTGTGCAGAGGAGAATTATGTTGTTGGTGTACATTCCTGCAAAGGAACATGATGCAGACATCTCGACTAAGGCATTGTCAAGAGGAAAATTTGAGTTCCATAGAGGCAGGATTGGGGCATCCGATAATCCCTTTCTTGTTGAGAGGGAGTGTTGAAAATGGAACAACGAAAATCCTAATTTAATTTTGTCCTTGAATTAAATTAAGAATAAAATTATAATACCACGTCACAAGACAACTTTTACGAGTTAACTAAGTTAAATTGACTTAGTTCGCTCAATTAATTTGAGCTGAGGGTCTAGCTATTTAGAGTGTCTCCTACATTATAGGAGCCCTAGTTGAGTTTATTTGAAATTGTAATTAATTAATTTACTTTAACTAAGTTAAAGTTAGTTAAACTAGTTCCAACTAATGGAGGAACTAGTAGGAGGTCAGACAATGAGGTGTTGCTTCATGTGTTCAACCAGTTAACTGATGATTTATTCATAAATAACTAATGCATTTCATATCTCAAAGTTACCCAGTTGATATTAGAGTTCAAGGACAATGTAATATCAGTTGTATAATCATATGAATTGTACAGGTGGTGCATGCAGTAAAAGGAAGGCCTGTGAGGATTACGCAGTTCATATTGAGGAATTTTCCTAACTAATAGGGGGTTAATTCCCAAGGAAACAACATAAGGAAATAGGGACTTGGGCAAGAAGAAATTTGGTTAAGTATTGGCCTAGGCTTGTCTAGGAAGTAGTGAGACAGATAGAGATAGTGCAAAGGTTGCTTGGGCTTGAGCAAAGCATTGTAGTCTTCTCATATTTTCTAACTAATGCAATATACAGATAGCAGGGGATTTTAGTTGTGGATTCCCCAGGAAATCATTATGTATTGTGTTGATTGAACTATTTCTCTTGTATGGTTCATGATTTCTCGATCGTTTCATTGTTTCCGCTAATGAATAGAATAGATTCAAGTCTATTGTTTTAGTAAATTACAATTAACAGTTTGAATCTACAAAGATTTTCTACATTCAAAACATTATGAGTTTTGGATATTAGCGTAACTATAGTGCTACCCTACTTCACTTCCTCCACTGCATATTCCACCTAGATTAGCCTCCTATATTGCTTCATGTGGCTACATCATTATCATATGAGTTCATTATCTAATTTTCTCTATTAGCAGCTTTCCTTTTAACCCTTTGAAAGTAAACGTTTTATGCCATTTTACCATGTTGAGCTTGAAAAATTATTTTCTCATTGCTTCATTTGCTTTATTCACGTACTCAAAGCCTCAAGAGGAATCATTTAAATGTTCATTTATTGAAAGCAACACCTCTTGCATCATAGAATATCACTTATCGCTATCAGTTTGAGGCTTGGGAAGAAAGGTTAATCATCAAGCAACATTTTGGAAAATTTGTATATTTATTGTTATTGTAAAACCCTTCCTAAAGAAATTAATAACATATACTTCACATGCTTTGACTCTCAGGGGAGTCCCAATAGTATGGTAGTTGGCTCTACCATCGTTTCGCATTGTTACGGATTTTGTTCTCATTAGATCGAATCATCTCATTTTTTTCATTTCACATGGGGATAATATTCTTTCATTCTCATAATATTTTCAATATTGGTGCTACTCTCCCCCTGAGATGTTTTATGTTTCATGATTGTTGCTCTAATCCTTGCTAAGTTCTTCATTTATTCCTTGAGCAGCTCCCCCTAAGTCCAACCTAACTTAATTTCTTCATTGTGTGCATTTCCTTCTAGTTTATTGTATGATTTGTTTTGAATGACTTATTCCTTCTGTTTATACATCTTTAGGGTTGAAGCAAACTTTCATTCTCTACCTATGTGGCCAAGATTGTTACATTTATAACACCTCATGTGGCTAAGAAATGAAGGAAAATGCTTGTGTTATCTTGTGTTATTTCTACTTTTATTTTTATATTGTTTGTAATCAACAGCTTTATGTCCAAATGCATTGCACAAGAAACAACATCCATAGAATAAATTTGTGTACCTTATGACTGATGACCTTCCTGTAGGTAGAGGTCTCATGTGATTACTTGCTCGATGTAACTTCTTTGTCTACTACATATTTTATTGATACCCTTTGGTTTGAATTCTCTTACAGTTAACTGCTACATGGTTGAGTCTATGGTAGGAAAAACATTTAACATCGTTCAAAGGAGGAAAGGGACTCCTTTGAAACCTTGCAAAATTTCTCAACTCATCTCTAGGACGAAATGACCCTCTTGCAAAGGGAATTTTCTTCAACTAATTCTTTTTATTTTTATACTACTGCTTGTTTATTGTTGTTCTCGCATAAAAGGGGAATCTTTATAATACCCATCACATACTATCTTCCATAAACCAAGCCCATAAGCTATCAGTTCATATTTTACTTTCTCTTTCCATTCCTGAAAGTTTGTAGCACTAAGCACATGTACTATTCAACCAAGCCTACCTTCAAGCACTTAAGCTAACACAAAAGGAACTTAATCTGACACCAATTGTTGGAAACTTGAATAAACTAAGAGGGGGGTGAATCAATTTAGTAAATTCATGGACATCAAATTTTAGTTTGTTTTTCTTTTTAACATTTTTTTGAACTATTAAAAGAGTAGCATAAAATAAAATAAATGGCATATTAATCATCATAACAACATTCCATGGCAACATAAAATCAACCAATAAAAGAAATCACATGTGAACACTATATATAATTGGAAACCCATAAAGGGAGAAAACCATGAATTGGTTGTTGTTGTGATGCAAAGGAAAACTCCTACTTCCTCTATTACATCGGTTTTTGGAGGCTCCAACCTCTCTGCTATTTTGAAAGCTACAACTTGTTGGGAAGATCCTACCCCCACTTACATAAATTTTATGTAAGCTATAACCTATAGGAGGCTTCTACCTCTATTTTTCTCTTACTGTTTACTTGGAAGCTCCTACTTCCACTTTAATAGTATCCAACCTACTATTTTTCAAGCCACTACCTGAAAGGAGAGTACAATACCCTGATACATGAAAGAAACAATGTGTTGGTTTACATGGTATTTAGTTTTGCATACATCCATCTTTGTTTCTACCTCTTATCCTCCTCAAGTCTTCTTCACATCTGCTCTTCAACCTTTATCTCTTTGTTCTAGGTAACTCACGATAAATCTCTCACAACAACTCAACTCTCTCGCATATTCTCTAATTTTTCAGCCTTCAAAATCACATATTTTATAAACAAACTTTGTTGGATATTAGTATTCCACACAAGAATATGAAGTGAACAGTCTTTCCTCTTTGCATTCCAGGGTTGTCTCTTTATTTCCAAACTCTTTAAAAAAATTATATTAAAATACATGAGACAAATTTTAAATATTCAATTAACATGCATTAATATAAGAAACCTTTAATGATTACCATAACCAAAGCCCTCTTGCATCACAACATTTTAAGCACTTATAACCAGCCTGTAATCAACTTTACAAAATGCACAAATAAGCCTTACACATAAAACATATGCAAGCATATTGGTGGCCATACGTCTGACAAGAAACATACTCAACAACCCTTTGTTCTCTAAGATACCTTGTTGCTCAATAATACATCAAAACATCACATCTTCCAACAAGAATTCACATACCTTTAGCATTGACCTTTGTAACATATTCAGCATAGCATTTTCCATCTTTAACAACACATGGTCAATAAAATCAGCTCAACCATCCTATGCACACAATATACCTCTACAACATATTTGCAACATAGCAATATATCAACATTTGAGCATAACAAGCATGTCATAAATTTCAATTGCATACATCAACTAACACCCTTTTCCACCAATGACAACTTTGCCAACAAATGCCTTGAGATTACTTGAGCCTTTATTGGCAACTGTAGATGTGGATTTAGGCTCACCACAAACCAAAGTGGCTAATTTTTCCATAGTTGAAGATATTATTGTAGCACTAATAAAGCACACGGATGGAGTTGTGACCATCACTCCAACAAAACATAAGCTAGTAAGTCGATATAGCAGAATAGTGGCATATGTGTGAAAGTAAAACATAAATGATGACCAAGTTGTTGGTTGATACTCAAAGTGTTCCTTTCTTATTTGAATTAGTTCTTATCAAGAAATCAGTTGTTCTTTATATAGCTCCTAAGTGACCTGTGTTCTTTCAAAGTCTACCTTGGCATGAGATTGAGTGCTTATCTTGTAATGCCCAACAAGATGAATATAATAAGGTATATTCATACTCATACATGTCATATCAACCATATTGTTGGTAGATGGAAGAGAAAACCTTAGTATCTTTCTATGTGAACCTGATAGGTATTGATTTTTGAAATGTAATGAAATGCGACCCTTTCCATACTTAAGAAATGTTTTTTCACCAAAAAATCAATAAAGCATGGTATCTATGACCACGTCCAATGCCACCTTTTATGACTCTACAATTGCAATAAGCTCCTCATTGATCCACTTCTTATTCAAAGGAACGTAAGAAAATTAGCATATAGTTGGAGATCCCTGGTCTCCTTATCCATACTCTTGTCATCCTTCTTCTTGGCCAACAAAAATACTACAACCTCCATACCATCCTCATATTTGTAATTGAGTGGATTATGAACAAATTGCATAGCAATGGTATACATGTCTTAATAAACTATCATATTGCTAGGGGTAGCTTGTAAATTAGGAAGTGTGGGTTCCCACTTCTGATTAAGCTTGTATGATGCCTCATTTACTCTTTCATTGTATGGCCTTCCTACAAAAGCTAGCTATGTCCTCTTTGAAGGTTAACAACCCAATATGGAAAAACCTTCCACTAGCCTTTTCCAAGACCCCAAATTGTAAAATTCTTGTATATAGAGAGACCCCATTTTGACGAGATAATCTACGTATTAGGAGACAATGAACTATGTGTTATGGTTAAATTGAAGGTTGCGAGGATTGAAATAAAAATAGCTGACATCGAAATCAATATTACTTGTACCAATGTAGTGCAAGGAATTACTAAGAATTCTAGAAGCCTCCACTTGTCCTAAAATACCTCATAACCACAACTCTTATTCTCTCAGATAACTTAATTGTTGATCAAAACTTTTTATATTTCCATTCTCTAAAGTGGCGTTATTGTAGCTATAGCCAGTGGAGGTAAAGGTATCTCCAGTGGCCAAATCAATTGAAGTTAATTATGGGTTGAGGTATATAGGTATTATTTCTTTGATACCAAAACTTGAAGCCTAGGAAATCTAAGGTGAGATTTCCATTGGAGAAGCATCCAGTGGGCGTGCGACTAGGAAAATATTAGCCATAAGGAAGGAATTTGTAATTAGACGATATATTCATCTGATTATTTTTGTCAATGTCGAGGGTCATCCCCTAACACTAGTCGAGAAGCATCCAGTGGGCATGCGACTAGGAAAATCTTAGCCATAAGGAAGGAATTCGTAATTAGATGATGTATTGATCTGATTATTTTTGTCAATGTCGAGGGGCATCCCCTAACACTAGTACTGCAGGAAAGCATGAGATGCCCTGACCTTGCACCACCTTCAAACATATGGCTAAGAAAACAACCATTGCAAACAAAAAAGTAGTGTCGAACTCAAACTTCCATGACACTTCCATTGATAGTGAATTTTGTTGCTCCCACTGTAATATTTAGATGTTGGATGGTGTGTTGATGAAAATGAGAATTCGGGGTTGCCAAAATCCCAATTCCTTAAAAAAAATCTTGATCCTGGACCTGTGGGTTATGGCCCACAAGCCTAAACGGAAGCGATTTAACTTTTAAAACGTGAATCTTCATTCTCCAGCCAAATAAGAACGACACATTGCTAATAAGAGAAGTGTTGGCTAGTTGAATTGTTTATGAATTAAACATTCAAGTACCACATTAATTGTTGACCAAGGAAAGTCTTTTTATTTCAAAGGCACTGCGTACTGTATGTACTTAAAGTCTAAAAGCATCGAAAGCTGTAGTATACGTAATTCTTACGCTATGTCATTACAGTACTTGTTAAAAAGAAAACAGTTAATTAAAACTACAAATCTGAAAAGCAAAATAATGGACGCTCTGTTGGCAGAGGATCAGGACCCTATCCTCCAGATCACCTGCCCCTGTAATCAGAATTACTGATGCACACTGCACTCTCATTCACCGGTGAGAAACAAACTCAAAGATCAATGAAACAGAGTACTAGTAAAACAAAGAATATCAGAGGTAATGCTATCAAATCCACACAGAGTATCGAAAAGGAATTACTGCACACTTACACACTTGACAGGAAAGTAAATGGGTGAATCTTGTGAAGAAGGTGGGCCCAATCCCTCTCACAAGATTCCCCAGGAAAACGAAGACAGGATTAAGTGCTCAAAACAGTTTTATATTCATCTGCCAAAAAGATCAAATACAATAGACTTGCTGATGTTCTCAGAATCTCAGTTATAGACTGACCATAGACACCCCCCTCCCGTTTCATGTAGATGTCTCCGCTTTATAGCGGAGACATCTATTACAATAGAATATTACAGCCTATTCAGTTAACCCATTTTGTCAAAAATAAGCAATTCAGAGTGCTGTTACAACAGTATGATAATACATCCTTTTCTTGAGCTTTAGTTGTTACACGGCGGGTAACTGATTTTGACTGTCTTCTCGGGATCTTCATATTCCTTCGCCATTTCCCCATGCTGTTCATGCTGACTGTGTTCTTCTTTCTTTAGACTTCTGCTTTGATTATGCCACGTCACAATTCTCTAGATAGCTGCCATCTGTTGTCCATGGCTGTTACAAAATAGCTTGCTTTAGGTAATTGTTGTTGCTGGTGTTGCAGCAACTGCGTAGTTGCTGTTTCTGGTGTTCCAGCAACTGCGTAGTTGCTGTTTCTGGTGTTGCAGCAACTGCGTGGTTGCTGTTTTTAGTGTTACAACAACTATTCATTATAACTCCTGCAAGCTTAAGACAATTATTTGACAATTTAGTCAGTGTTTCCAAGGATAAGTATAAAGATATTCACGAATATGAAATAAACAATTAAACATAGACGTGCGGAAGGTTACTTCATACCTTGGGGTTAATATGTCATTATAAAATAAAAGCTTTCACTTATGACTGCAAAAAGGGTAATTATGCGGCAAAAGATAAGGTCAAAAATAGGTCAATTGTGAATCCCAACAAGAAGAACATAAACAACCATCCTAATTTATCACGCAGTTTAATAAATTCTGCCATCAACAGAACAATCACATATAACAGGTAAACAATATATATGGATCGCCATCGACCCTGAAATGATCGATGGTGACAGACAAGCTCACAACACATGCATATACAATAACACTCGAACAGGTTTTCATAATTTATATAAAACAGTTACAAAATTAAGGCCTTTCAGCCTTAAAACCGAATTCACGTTGGGCTACATCTTGCCCACTCACAATTTTCTTCACAAAAGATATATCTCACATCCTATCACATTACATATATATAAGAATTTTAGGAAGGATCAATCTTATCTTCTCCTGATTTTCTCCACAAAAGCTTCATGCATGCACGCTTTAAATCTGCTTTATCCTTTTTAAATCTATTTTTCTCCTTTAAATCACGCTTTTCTTTT
>APFE030287187.1:0-34010 GCA_000404065.3 Pinus taeda | reverse complement strand
ATATATTATCATTATTATTATTTGAATGAATTACATATCTTCCTCTTATTACTATTATTATACAGTGATTGAACACACTCTCTCTCTCTCTCTCTGATATTGAAATAAATTAGTTAACATGGATGTTCAAATCATTCATTTAAGTTTTTCAAAATATTTTTAAAAAGTATAAGTACTATCATCTTCCTAGCATTCAAAAGTGAGAATATAAGTTTTATTTTTTCTTTTTCTTTTTTAATTAGTTTATCTCTCTAAAGTTGATATAAATTTGTAAGAGTTGGTATAAGCTATCATGTAACCCTTATTAATTATACATATTTCATTAAAGTTTTAGTAGAAGTAATAATAATAATAGAAATTTGACTAAGTGGACATACTCTATCCCCTTTGGATTTCAACATGTGGTCTCTTTTAAGCCCATTAAGCCCACTCCCAACTATAATCTATTTATAACTAAAGCTAACTTATAAATAAAACTTTAGTGAAGTAGATTAATAAACAATTAATTCATATATCAAGATCAAAAATATTATTTTGATCCATTTTCCAAAATAAAATTATCATAGTGCATAAAAAAGTACACATGCATTATTATTGTTGTCTCAAGAAGTTTACCTTACTCCTAAATGACTATTGGATCATGTTAAATATTAGGTTGGTAAGAGGAGTAGGGCTTCATTCCAAGTCATTGATTTTGTTCCATAGTTGAGTAGAGAATTTAAGAGCGAGAAGTTAGAGAGTATAATAGAGGGAGATAATATTTCTAATAGTCTTACCATCCACAAGGCTTAGATAACTCCACGGACACTACCTCTTTCCTATATTTGCATATTTCCATACTAGGAAAAGGGAGCAAAGTGACCTCACCTTCTAGCTAGGTTTTATCTAATAAAGTCTTCTCTGGGTAAATATTGTGTTTATTTATGGATAGTCTTTGTATTTTTTTATTCTCTATTTTTCACATTTTAACTACTTCATATATTTAAGAACAAAACTAGTAATTCAACAACTGTTACAATTAGTGTTTATTTTCCTTAGTACACTAGTCCAAGGATGCATTTCCTCTTATTGACTCTTTTATAGACTGATTTTGTCTTAAAAATAGTAAAACACACTTCTTTCTAGAACTGGTCAATTTCTTAGATTGGTTGGCATTTACCAGTGAAATTTTTTTATTTTCCTTTTTGCGTGTTGATGGTGAATGATTTTCCATCTTTGATGAGATGGTATTGATTAGAACTCCACATGAATATTGCATCTCATATGATCATGTAGAGAAATCCAAACACCATCATGTATACATCATGGGAAACACATCTAGTTCTATTTCATCAATAAAATCAAGACTAAAAGTAAATTTAATTTTGCACTTCTTTGTTATCTTCAATTATGCATCCTTGTTTACCCATCCCAATGAATATGAGTTCGGATGATCACGAACTTCCTAACCCAGTTTTTTTACTAGCTTTGTTGTAATGAGATTCGCCTGTGATCCTAAGTCAAACAAATCCTCAATATTTGTCTTCTTTACTTGTATCTTTATGTGGAAGAGTTTATTCATTTCTTTCTCTTCGTGTTGGTGGAGGCTACTCAGATTCATGCCCTCTTGCACTAACATACAGATGATCATATCATCCATGTCTGAATTGCTTACAACCTGGATGCTTGAATCGATGGCCATGAGATTCTTCTTCTTATTATCCTTCTTTTTGTTCTTTGGGTTAAGCTTTGGATGCAACTTTCAACACTTCTCCTCTATATGATTATCAATGTTGGAGTGCATGTTGGGATCTTTAAATTGGTGTGTTGTGGTTGTTATTTTTTTATCCTTTCCCCCTTTCGACTTCTTCTTCCCTTTCTTAGAGGCATCTTGTTGCTCCTTCTACTTTGATCCAATTGATTTCCCCTTATTCGGGCCTATATTCTCTAGATATTGTGTCTATACACAAGGCTCATCCACTAATCTAGGCTTGAATAACATCACTTGATTCCAAAGATGGTTGTGTAGACCCCCCAAATACTTGAGGAGTACATATGGGTTCTTTGGGGAGATACCCAGTGTTATGGCCATCTTTCTAAATTTTTTGGTGTACTCCTATACACTGTACCCCTAATTTTGCTTAAAGTAGTGCCACCAAATCCATTTCTCCTCTACATACCCGATAGGGTAAAATTGTGACTTTATGAGCATTTTAAATTCCTCCCACTTAGTCACTAGAGTATCTCCCTCCAACCTCAAGGTCTTTATGTGCCTTTCTCACCAAATTATAGCATGGCCCTCTAATTTCATCCACACAAATGACATCTTTTATTCTTCCCCAACATGGTGGACATTGAACTACACTTATAATTATTGAAACCAATAAGGTAGATTAAGCGCATCGATATTACCTTAATACAACTTGATATCGATGTTTTCTTACATTTTGAACATGGACAATGAATAGTTCATGACATTCAAACTGAATTGATATCTTTCGGGTCCTTCCTTCAATTGGTTCTATGTTTCTTCTTGATGTCCTGATCTCCTCTTTGATATATCCTCTGTGTTGGAACCCCCATATTTTTTGAGTAACCAAGTTTATTGTTCAAGGTCAACATGAGGAGATAAAAATTACAAATTGTACCTACAACTTGTACTTCCAGCCATGAAAACCTCTCTTGTGTAGGATCAGGATAGTTATTCACGGATTCATCAACCATGATTGGGGTTTTATAACTTTTGGCTTAGTTGATATAGATCCCCTGTAAATCTCTACAATATACCTAAAGAAACTTGCTCTTATACCAAATTATCTGTAAACTTCATTGATATTCCACTAGACAATTCATCACAGGAAATCTGATGAAGCCATGTTTAAAAAAATTGAATCTACATTATTATGGTGTTATTTCTCTTTAAATTTATAGATCTATAGATTATTTTTTATTGTGTATTCATGAAAATTAAAATTCATGTACAAAATAAAGAACAAAAAAATAAAAACCCACAAACCATGATTTAATACAAGATACAATCTGGGAAACTCCATCAGGAAAAAACTTAGCTAGAAGGTGAGGTTGCTTTGCGCTCTTTCTCTAAATAGAAAATAGTTGTGAGTACAAAGAAGTATGGCCTTTGGCCCATGGGATATTACAAGGCATAAATACTCTTTGTTTTTTCTCCCCCTATCCCTCTTAGTTATTTTTCTCATCTATTGAACAAATGCATTTGAAAAGAATGGAACCCCTTTTCCTCCTAGTGGCCCAGTTATAACACAACTCGATATCCTACTGATGGTTAAGTTTGATTGTCTCAATTCTTAATTAGAGTTACAATAGGACTCTTCTAGAGTCTTATTCATCACAATAATGTGGCTAGCTTATTTTCCATGCGTTATGGGGGTTGACGTGGCATCCTCTCGAATTATCGGGGTGAAAAAAAGGAGGTCAACTTCTAAGTGGCATAACTTTTGCATATGGACTTCAATTGAGGCTATTTTTGTGTCGTTTGAAATGTATTTATGCATAGAAAATGAAAAAAAAAAGGTGCCACACTAAACAAACAAATTTTTACCCCGAAAAACATCATTTGGTTCCTAAAAATTCTCCCAAAAGGTTTAGACCCCAATTTGCCAAGCTGGGTCCTACTAGTAAAAATGGTCTTGTGAGTTAATTCCACCACGTTTTCCACTCTGGCAGAATTAGGATGAATGATAAATAATATAATTATCCAATATGGATTAGGAGGAATAAAATTTAACACAAAAAATACTTCATGGGAGAAAGGAAATATGCTTGTATGTATCTAATAAAACAGTAGATGGTTCCCTAATCTATAAGTTGATTAAAATAAATATTCCAATACTTCATGTTAAATTTACTTGGGTTATAGGTAATAATAGGAGGTCAATAATTTTATGGAAATACAATATCATAATGAACCAACTGTTGATTTCAAAACAATAACTCCTCCCTTTAAAGAATTAGTTGGATCTTTAACATAAAAGCTCCCTCTATAAAATTTCTTTATGGTATGATTCTGGTTTGTGATCTAGATGGAATTTTGGTCTCCCCATTCCCACTTTTCTTCCTTAAGCTCATTGAAACTTTCTTGAAAGGTTACATTATGAGACGTCTAGGTTGTTGAGATGAAAAAATATGGGGCATGATGGAATTGTCTGTCAAAGGGTGATGCAAAAGCATCAACTAGGTGATTTACCTCTTCCTCCCAAATCTTTATCTAGAGAAAAATTTTGAATCTTGACAACATTCCTAAAATCAACATCTTATGTTGGACTCCAATTCACGATAACATGTTGACAACAAATAATTGACGAAGTGAGGGTTACAAGGATCCTCTAGATGTGTTTTATTTTTTAATAATGTTGAAATAGCTAATCATTTATTTCTAGAATATAATTACTCAAATTGAATCTACTTAAGTGTAGTGAAAGATATAGAGCATTGTTATAGAAAGCCAAATTCCTAGAAGAGTCTGTTTAAAAATGCAGTAGTTTGTACAGGGGCTCTTTCAAAACTAATCCCCTTCTTAAGAGGCTTCAATCAACTTTGCCAAAATATACATATTAGAAATTGTGGTTGGCTCAAATCAAAGCTATCTTTCATCAAGAATCTATTAAGTTAGAGTTGGTGGAAATCCAAGACATGGCTCTTTTGATGCAGCATATCAACTCCAAAGGTTATTATCGATTGTCCCCTCGCCTACTTGATGGAGATGAAGACGTTTTTTTGGATCATTTTAACATTATAATAGCCTCTTCTTTTGGAACCAAAGTAAGAACATCAATCCCAATTTCATACTAGCAACTTCAAATGAATCACCAAGACTTTCAAACATGGAGAGCATATTATTATTCTTTTATCTTTTGTTCTTTTAGTGCATATAAGAGGAATTGTGGTGGAAAGGAGGGGTTATCATTAACCCTGAAGGTATAGTTATTTATATTATGTTTGGACTCATGGTATCATCCCCAACAACTTGTTTGAAACTTATGAACTTTCTCAAGGCTTGAATCTTGCAAAGTCTATGTGTATCCAAAACTCAATAGTAGTATGCCATTATCTTATCATTATCAGGTATATTGCATTAAGCTACAACCCCAATAATGCCAAATTAGCATCTATGTTTGGAAGTTTTAGTATGGACAAATCCTCTTTCTCAAAAGTAAATTTTTCCATGTTCTAAGGGAACATAACAGGGAAGTAGATTGTTGTGTGCACTGAGCTACAATGAAAAAGGACAGAACATAGTCCTCAATAATATGAAACTATACCAACCCATACCTTGATTTATGAAACCAATTCCATCCATCATGCATTTAATTGGAACATTAGATGAGCTCATAGATAATGGAGTATTTGGAGAGAGGGAGAGTTTAATGAAACTTCCCAGATTTGTTCACACACAGACATCCTTCATGGTGCATGCCATTGAATCATTGGACCAAATTTAGTGGAATCACTATGGTATTTTTATGGTGCAGTTGATTTAAGCTCAAATTAAATTTAGAGGTCCCTAGTTAGTCTAGGAATTTACATATTTGGTCTACTACGTGTTGAACCTCATCTTCATTATCAACATTTTAGTGTTCTCAAATTCCAATTTGATTGCAATTAAGGAGTGCCTCTTGTGGAATTCAAGCCTCAAGCATTGTTATTTAAATTTAGAGTTGTTAGAAATTAATTAATGGATAAATGAAATACACAAAATATTGCGGAAACACAAATACAGAAATGCATAAAACAAGAGAGACACGGAGATACAGGGTTCACCCAATTTGTGCTACATCCATGGAGAAACAACCAATCCTTCCTTTTCTATTATCAAACAAAATGAAGAGACACAACCTAAAGAAGATTCGTTGTAAGTTCCTTGTTTCTCTCACATAGTCTCCTCTCTCTCTCTCTCACTCAGAATAATAATCCACACTAGCAATACAATTCCCTCATATAAACCGAGGGGGTTCCTTCTAAGGAAAAAAACCCTAAATTAGCATAACTTCTACCATCAGGTCATCTTCCTAATAAACGGCCCAGATTAACTATGAAATTACAATAATTTACAAGGTATTTTCTCATATATATTTAGCTTCGGGGGCGCTACCCCCGAACCCCCGCCAAGGGGGGGGGGCTCATAAAAGTCACTGTCTCCCCCCTGGTGGTGATTAAATAGGAATTATTACTTCCCTATTAGGAATGGGGATCCAACGTGACTGAAACAAAAACCTTTGAACAATCAGGAAGATGATCAGGCTACACACCCAATAAACTCCCACTTAGAGACTAATTATAGCAACTCCACTGCTGCTTCACTTGTTGAACAATGCTTCCACTTTGGACCTAGACGTTTCTCTTCTTCATAATCATACTTGAAGACCAATTGATACTTAGAAGGATCTTTGTTTCTCCTTAGTTACAAATTTTGTTAACATGTCTATAGGATTATGGCTAGTGTGTATCTTTTTCAGCTTCAATTGTCCATCTTCTACCTCTGACCATATGAAATGGTAATTGAGTTGTATATGTTTAGTCTTGGAATGAAACATTGATTTCTTTGCAAAATGAATGGCACTATGGATGTCATTGTATAATCATCTCATCTCCTACCTTTTTCCCAACTCCTCCATAAACCTTTCTAACCAAATCATTTCTTTACTAGCCTCTGTATCAGCAAAATACTCTGCTTTCATTGTTGAAAATGCAACAATTTTTTGCAGCTTTGAAACCTAATTAACAATTGTTCCACCTACATTAAACACATACTCTGTGGTGCTCCTCCTATTATCTCTATCACCTGCCATATCCGCATCAACATATCCTTGTAGAGAAATGTTTGAACCACCAAAGCATAATTCTTGATTTGTGGTACCTCTAAAATACCTTAGAATCCACTTTACTACCATCCAATGCTATTTTTCAAGATTTTTCATATACCTTCTTACAAATCCCTCTGCATGTGCAATATCAGGCCTTGTGAACACAATTTCATACATTAAGCTTCTAATTGCTGATGCATATGGAACTTTACACATATAATCCATCTCTTCCTGAGTCTTGGGACACATCTCCTTACTTAGTTTTAAATAGTTAGCCAAAGGTTTACAAACTAGTTTTGCATTTTCCATATTAAATCTTTCCAACAACTTTTCTATGTACTCACTCTAAGACAATGTTAATTTGTGATTTTTCGTGTCTCTAGTTATTCGCATACCAAGGATTTGTTTTGCAGCACCCAAATCCTTCACTACAAATGAATTTTCCAATTTTCCTTTGAGCACATTTATTTCCTATGTGTTAGACCCTGCAACAAGTATGTCATCTACATAAAATAGAAATATAATATAGTCTCTAACATTTTGTTTCTTAAGATAAACACAGTGATCAGAATGACATCTAGTATAACCTTTTTTAGACATAAACCAAACAAATTTTAGATACCATTACCTTGGAGCATGTTTTAGGCCATACGAGCTCTTATTCAACCTGCACACTAATTTCTCCTTCACTTTGACCTCATACCCTTGTGGCTCTTGCTTATATATTTCTTCCTCCAAATCCCCATGGAGAATGGTTGTATTTACATCTAATTGCTCAAGATTAAAATATTCTGCTACCACTAGACTTAAAATAATTCTTATTGAAGATTTTCTGAGACTGTGCGCGCAGCTCCCTTCCGCGACTGCTCTGCTTCCCCTGGGCTCGGCTCTGCCCTGCCCGATCTGGGCGTGGAGCTCTGCTCTTCGGTGAGATCTTCGGTGTGCGGGACGCTTTGGACTGAAGAGGCTCAGGATCTGTTTAGAAATCGCACTTAGACAGTTATGGTGGACGATCTGAGCTGGTGCATGGGGTCCCTGCTCTAACCCCTGCCCCCTCCGATTATGGCGAATGAAGGTGATCCCCCTCCGCCTTCATATCTAGATGCATTTCGCGCCCTTGTTGTTGCAACTGATAAGCGGCCGATCTCGCTCTCGCAACAAAAGTTTGTAAAAAAGCTGGACAACATCCCTACGATGTCTCTACCGGTAGAAGAAGCATGTAGAACAGCGCTAAACCTTGCCGAAAGGGGCCTCATTGGCCAGTTCACAGGGCTATGGCCATCCCCGAAGGCAGTAGATGAATGGGTCAATCGAAACTGGATCCCGCTGGTTAAGGAAGGAATAAAAATCCATTTTGTAGGCAAAAGGGTTCTTCGTCTTCGTGTTTGACAGTGAGGAAGACCGAAGCTTGATCTTCAGAAATGGACCTTATTTTATGGGCCCTCGAGGGTTATATTTGAACAAATGGCATCCAGATTTTGATCCTTCTCAAGATGTGCCCACAGCCGTTCCTGTTTGGGTGCGTCTCCCGCACCTCCCTCTCCAGTGTTGGAGCCAGAGTTCGCTGAAATCCATTGGCAATGCCCTAGGCAGGTACATTGATCAAGCTCCGAGGAAGGATTAGTTTTCTTGCGCTCGCATCTGTGTGGAAGTTGATCTGGAGGTCGGGCTCCCTGAAGCTATCAAACTTTCAGTGGCAGACTAGTCGCACATTCAAGAACTAGATTATGAACAACTGGCCTTTAAATGTCGACATTGCCACGAATATGGGCATTTTGCCAGATATTGCAAAAAAATTAATGAGGAAACAACAGAAAAAGAAAAAGGCGAGTAGTGGAAGAAAGCAAAGAGAACAGCAAGTAGCAGGAAGAACAACAAAAATAAAGCAAAAGAGACAGGGAAAAAATCAGGGCAAGAAGACACAAGCAATCAAAACAGTGGAAGTAGGGAAGCTAACAGCATTGCAGGAGATAAAAACCCCTTCGAATCTCTTACACCACCGGCAGATCCTTCAGAGGCCGAACAGGAAGATCCACCACAGATGAATAATGCAGACATTCAAGAGCCAGGTAATATCCCAAATCTGAATTCTAGCAATACTCCTTCTCCTTATTATGCTGACATCATAAAACAAAAGAAGAAGAATCAAGAAAACACGGGCTCATCTGATGAGGAAACATTTGAAAGGCCATCAAAAAAATTCGGAAGAAGAACAAACAAGGAAACTAGGGAAGAAGAATCATAACGGAAGAAAACCCTAGGCAGTGAAACTACCATTGAAATGACCATCGGGAGAAATACAAGACCAAGGGCATCCAAGGGAGGAGGCCCCACCCCATCAAGCAGTAAATGATGCAGCTGGTCTCTTGGATCTGTAGGGGACTGGGTAATCCCAATAAGGCAGAGGCTATTAAAGACTTACTGAAGATGGAAACCGCGGACATCCTTATGCTCCAAGAGACTAAAATAGAAGGGGAAGCCCTTCTAAACACCAGCATTATGAAATGGAACTATGACTCAGGAAAGACTATCAGTGCAAGGGGCTCGGCTGGCGGAATAGGCACTTTCTGGTCAAAAAACTCCTTCACAATGGAACGATCCTCTGAGACCCAACTTTGGATCTTCACAGAACTGCGCCACACTGTAAGCAAACTTTCCCTCGCTCTGTTTAACTTGTATGTTCCTGTTCATTACGAAGAAAAGAGAGAGTGTTGGAGGACACTCTTGGAATATATAAAGAAGATCAATCCCTCAAATATAGTCATAGGCGGTGATCTGAATATTATCCTAGATCCCAAAGAAAAAAGAGGAGGGATTTACTCTAGGGATCCTTTCATCAATACAGTGGGAAATCTGATTTTACAGTGGGACTTAGTTGACTTCAAACCCGTGAAAGGAAAATACACCTGGTCCAACAATAGATCTGGAGAAAATCAAATCTCTGCTAGGTTGGACAGATTTCTCATCAGCAGCTCATTAATGACGGACAACAAAATGGTTTTTTCCAAGATCCTTCCTAAGCTCACATCGGACCATAAGCCAATCCTTTTATGCATAAAAGAAGAAGAAGACCTTGGTCCTCTCCCATTTCATTTCATCCCTCTCTGGGCAGGTAAAGAAGGGTTCCATGAAACAGTTCAAATAGCATGGAGGACAGATGTCCTCGGATCCCCAAGCTATGTGTGGGAGCAAAAAATAAAAAACACAAAAAAAGCTCTTAAAGACTGGATAAAAAAATCTATGCAAACACCCATTAGGCAGAGGAAGGATGCAGTTCTTCAGCTGGAAAGAATACAATTCGAATTGGAGGAGAAAGATCCCTCTCCCACAGACTTAGCCAATGAAAAATCTGCCCAAAGGAACGCATACTGCTCTTTTAGAACTGAAGAAGAACACTGGCGCCTAAAGTCTCGAAGCCTGTGGCTCAAATCTGGAGACAGAAACACCACATACTTTCATAGACAGTGCAGGGCTCGCCTTTCACGCAATCATATAGAAGAAATTACCAGCACTAGTGGTCAGGTGTATAAAGGATTTTCTCAAATCAAAGAAGCAGCTATTATCCATTTTCAGAATCTCCTAAGTGCGGAAAGAAACGGGAATGAGGAGGACGCAGAAGAGTTCCTCACAACCATTCCAAACCTAGTCAGCGAGGAGGATAACGATTCTCTGTTGAGCCCAGTCACGGAAGAAGAGATAACTAATATAGTCTGGTCCATGGAACCAGACAAAGCTCCAGGACCCGACGGATTCTCAGTTCATTTTTATAGAATTTGTTGGGAAATAATAAAAAATGATCTCTTCAGAATGATAAGAGGAATCCTGAGGAAGACAAAAGTGGGTGGAGGAATAAACTCCACCTTCCTCGCCTTAATCCCCAAGGAAACAAACCTAGGCTCCTTCGACCGATACAGGTCGATCTCTCTCTTCAATTCATCCTACAAGATCGTGGCCAAACTGTTGGCTAACAGAATTAAGCCCCTTCTCCAAAAGCTTATCTCTCCGGCTCAAGGTGGATTCGTAAAAGGCAGACAAATCTTGGACAATGTCATTCAGATCCAAGAAGCCCTCTATTCCAGCCAAACTCGGAAAGAACAAGGTATGATTATCAAATTGGATATGTGTAATGCTTTTGATCGAGTTAACCGTTCTTTTCTATTCAGGGTTCTAGCAGCCTTTGGATTTAACCAGGATTTCATAAATCTCATCAAAGCTTGCATTGAAAACATCTAGATCGCCCCAATGGTGAATGGCAGACCAACAGAGTTTTTTTTAGCCACCAGGGGATTGAGGCAGGGCTTCCCTCTTTCTCCCTTTCTCTACATACTGATGGTTGATTCACTAAGCAGGAAGCTGACTCAGGAGAAACAAATCGGTTCCATACCTGGGATAATAATTGTACAAGGTATAGCCCCAGTGAACCACGCGCTCTTTGCCGATGACTCACTCCTTCTCGGGGGCGCATCCATGAGAATAGCTAACTCATTCAAAACCATTTTCCAAAAGTATTGCAGAATCTCCGGAGCGTTAGTCAGCGAGAGGAAAAGTGTTGTTTATGGTTGGAATACAGACCAGCAAGCAATTGACAGGATTGCCAGCGAATTGGGGTTTAAAGGCTATGCAACGTGGGACAAAATAAAATACCTTGGTTTACCTCTGACGATGGGATCCAATCGTAATCACTTGTGGGAGGAGGTGATTACCAAATTTAAAAAAAAGATTGCAGCGTGGGGCGGAGTTTGGCTCACCACAGGCGGAAAACTCACTCTAATATGATCTGTGCTTTCTGCCCTGCCAACATTCCAAGCCTCTCTGCTGATGGCACCAAGACAAATCGCAAATCAAATATCTTGCCTTATGCAAAATTTTCTGTGGAACGGTGGGAAGGGAAACAGCGACCGTTTTCACCTTATTAACTGGGAAACAGTGAAGCATCCCATTGCCGAAGGCGAACTTCAAATTCGTGACCCCAGCAAGCAAATCTAGCTTTGGGTTGTAAACTCCTGTGGAAATTAACTACCGAGCCTTCGCACCCTATCAGTCAGCTCTTAAATCTCAAGCACCTTCAAAATCAGTCGATCACCTCCTTCAATCCAGCGCATTCTTCTAGAGGAACGCAGGCTTGGAGGCTCTGCTGTAAAGGGATCGAATTCTTTAGAACCCATCTATATAAAATCCCAGGGAATGGTAAAAATACATTGATGTGGAGAGATCGAATCATGGGCCACCCTCCACTTTCAGCCATTAATGAAATTGTTGATTTAAGAGCCTGGTTAAGTTCAAAAGAAATACGGAAAATTGAGGATATAGCAGAGTGGGACAACAAAGGAAACTGGCAGTGCTGGTCATTGCCTAACATTCCAGCGCATTTAAAAGAACAGTTAAAAATTTTCACTGATGCAATTACAGATTTTACTCCAGTGCACAAGGACGAGGAAGATTCATGGGGATGGGGAAAAACAGGGGTGTACATAGCCAAACAAGGTTACCTACAGATGCAAGGTAAAAAGGATTCTCCGTATCCGGAATCAGTGTGGAAACAGATCTGGGAAAATTTCAATATTCCCAAGATCAACTTCTTACGTTGGACTTTATTTCACAACAGAATCCTGACTGGAGATAATCTGTGCAGAAGAAACATTTCTAGCCCTCATCGATGTGTGCTCTGCAAAAATGCTTTGGAAACCTCAGTCCACATGTTCATCGATTGTGAGTATGCACAGAAAGCCTGGACCAGCTTCTTGACAGGGCTGAATGTGAGACCCCCAGCACATTGTTCGATCACAGCCATGTTCTCGTCTTGGAAAACTCGATACCCCTACAGCATCAATGATAAATCTCTTTGGCATAAGGTGTGGAATGTTGCTCCAAAATATGTCTGCTAGAAGTTGTGGCTTTCCCGGAACGAATCTGTTTTCAATCAGAAAGAAATCACTGCAGAAACTGTAGCGAAGCAGGCCAAGGACCTCCTAATAAAAACTCTGAGACAATCCAATTTCAAAGAAAGCTCCCTCCGAAATGAAGAAAAGGCATGGCTAGAAGGCTTCTCACCCACGCCGAGACCATCTGCTATCATTCGCCCAATTCACAAGGAAAATTGGCAGATTAGAGACACCTTGGACAGTTTCCAAAAGTGGTGGAAATCACAAGGAAAATGCAATATATTCTTTGACGGAGCCTTGAAAGGCAATCCGGGCAGGTCAGGAGCAGGGGGGCTCATCTACCTTCAGAATGGGAGAAAAGAGGAATTCAGCTGGGGACTTGGGCTTAAAACCAACAATCAGGTAGAAGCACTAAGTCTTTTAAAAGCTTGTCAACTGGCCAGAAAAGGAAACACAAAGGAAATCATAGTTTTTGGAGACTCAGAATTGCTGATAAAATCTTTAATAAACAAGAAAGGACTCAAGGACCCAGCTCTAAACAAGTAGCTAGCAAGAGTAAACAGACTCGTGAAGGATTTTTCCTCTGTACAAATCTTCCATATCCTCAGAGAATTAAACACAGAAGCAGACAGATTAGCAAACATAGGATGTACTCTCGAAAAAAGCATGATCAACATAAATGCAGGGGCACCGAATATGTCAATTATTCCCTAAAAGGGCAAGGAGGACTTGTAAAAGAAGAGAATGTATTGTATGAAACAGTGAATTGTAATGCCTGATCTGGCTCCGGCCACCCATAAATAAAAATATCCGTTTCAGTTAAAAAAAAAAAAAATTCTTATTGAAATCATTTTAACAATAGGAGAAAAGAATTAATCAAAGTCTATACCTTTGTTTTGTGCAAAACCCTTCACCACAAGTCTACTCTTATACCTATGGTTTCCTCCATCTTCTTCCTTCAACCTGTAAAACCATTTATTCTGCAATGTTGTTTTGCCTACAGGAAACTGGACTAAGTCCCAAGTCTGGTTACGCATCAAGGATTCAATCTCTTCTTCCATGGCTTGCTCCCACTTCTTCCTAGTTTTTTCTTGCATTGCTTCTTCATATCTTTCTAGTTCACTAAAATCAGTCAACAACACATAATATAATGAAGTAGAGTATCATTCAGGGGGTCTACTTATCCTAGTAGATCCTCTAACGCTACTTTCAGGTGTTTGAGGTGCTTGTTGTTTTTGTTATTGTTTTTGTTGTTTTTGTGGTTCCTTATCACAAAAATTTACAAGCACCTTTACTTTTTTTGTTATCTCATCAAGCACTTTGCATTCTTTGTTTTCTTTTTCCTATTTATTTCCCTGCATTTGATCCTTATGCAATGCCTTTTCATTGAATATGGCATCTCTGCTCCTAATGGATTTGTGATTTTCATAATCATATAAGCAAATAACCAAAATCATTAACATCATATGCAATAAAGGTACATTTCTTTGATTTTGCCTCAAGCTTTGTTCTATTTTCTTTACTAATGTGAACAAGGGCTTCACAACTGAAAGTATTTAAAAATGAGTAGTTTACCTTTTTACCTATCCATGCCTCCTCTGGAATACCACCATATAAGAAACTTGAAGGCCCTTCGTTTATTAGATAAACAACAGTGTCTACAGGTCTGCCCAAAATTGTAAGGGAAATCCTGCATGTAATCTCATGCACCTTGCATGCTCCATGATTGTCCTGTTCATCCTTTCTGACACACCATTTTCCTGTGGTGTTCCTGGAACTATCTTCTCTCTACGAATCCCATGCCCTGAACAATATCTATCAAACCCTTTGCTGATTATTCACCTCCATTGTCTGATCTGAGAGACTTCAACTTCTTTCATGTCTCATTCTCAGCCAAAGCTTTACATTTCTTGAAAGTATCAAATACATCATATTTATTTTGAATACAATAAATCTAGGTTTTTCCAATTATGTCATCAATAAAAGTAACATAATAGCAAGAGCCACCAAGAGATGATACTTGAGTAGGTCCCCATACATTTGTATGCACAAGCCCTATTTTTTCTTCCCCTGGTCTCTGTAGTCAAAGCATTGCCTGATGTCTCACCAGATATTTTCCATCGCATTTCCTCACTAAGGATGGCACCAACAACATCACCAAACTTTAAAGTACTAGATCTAGAGACAAAGTTACTAATAGATATAACTAAGTCATTCCAACTTTCTGGCAATAAGCATAGAAATAACATAGCCCTAACTTGATCATCAAAATTTACCCTACAAAACATAACTAACTAGTAACCATGTTAAATTCATTTAAATGTTCAGCAACAGATCTGCCTTCTCACATATTCATATTAAATAGACGCTTCATAAGAAATACCTTATTTAAGGCCGAGTGTTTTTCATATATTTTGGCCAATTTCGTCATCAAACCTTCTGTTGTCATTTCCTTTGAAATGTTAAATGCCACCGATGCTGCCAGACACAACCATATTGCTCCTTGTGCCTTTCTGTCGAGAATCTCCCATTCTGTATTTGCCATACTCGTTGACTTCTTTGATTTTCTATTGAATGGTAGGTACGGATCTTTCTGGTACAAATAATCTTCCATCTGCATTTTCCATAGCTAGTAGTTTTGGACGTTAAATTTCTCAACCCAAAACCTACCATCTTCTACCATTTCTCCCACTCGAACTAGGATCCCTTCTCTCCAACGAGTTTATCATCCAAATAGACTTTCAACTCTGATACCATTTGTTAGAAATTAATTAACGGAGAAATGAAATACACAAAATATTGTAGAAACACAAATGCAGAAACACATAAAAAAAGAGAGACACAGATATACGTGGTTCACCCAATTTGGGCTACATCCACGGAGAAACCGTCAGTCCTTCCTTTTATATTATCCAACAAATGAAGAGATACAACCAATAACAGATATGATGTAATTTCATCTTCGCTCTCACACAGTCTCCTCTCTCGCTCTCACTCAGAAAATAATCCATAGCCACAATAAAATTACCTCATATAAATAAAGGGGTGCCTTCTAGGGAAAAAAACCATAAATTAACATAACTTCTACCATCTAATCAACCGCCTAATGAATGACCCAAATTGACTACGAAATTACAATATTTTACAAGGAAATTTTTCATCTTTTTATAGCTTCGGAGCCACTGCCCCCAAACCCTTGCTGGGGGTGGGGAGCTCATAAAAGTTGTTGTTTTCCCCTCGTTAGACCCCACTGAAGGCGATTAAATGGGCGATGTTTCTTCCCTGTTAGGAATAGGGATCCAACACGACTGAAACAAAAACCTATGAACAATCAGGAAGATAATCAGGCTCCACACCCAACATAGAGTTTGGTATTGGAAAAATTTTTATGTGGTGACCTAGTATTTATACATGGCTTCTTGGCATGCTCAATTTTCATTTTGGTCTCAATTCAAGAGTATCTCTCTTTGGTTTCAAGTCTAGACCATTTTAGTTTATACGTAGTGCCTAGTATTGATACTTTTGTGGTAGATGTGGTATGGTTTTATCTATCCAGAACTTTGGTTGTTATTTTTCTATCTCTTTATTCAAAGCAAGCATTTTGATTTGGTGAGTGGGCATACTTTTGGGACAACCAATTCCATTTCTCCTATTTGAGGTCAGCCTTGTCTCTATTATGGCTTCATCTTCACCTCTCCACCTATCTATATTTGTTAAGGCCATGTCTTTGGTTCCTTTTCTTTGTCCCATGTCTAAGGCTAGAGTTATTGGTAAATGGATTGCAAGGAGCTCTAAGAGATCTGTTAACACAAAAAAGTCATACACACATTTGTACAATCCATATGACACACAGAGTCGTCCAGAATAGCATACAAGTGAAGGCTTTCCAGCTGAAAACATCATGAAATCTAAAAATCAAAGTTCTCCAAAGATTCTAATTATAAAACCTACCCACGCGACTCATCCAAAGGCAGAAATTAGTGACTGCGTGGTTGTTTCTTCGATAGTTGTGTGGTCAAACAGAAGTCTGAGTTAGCAGCCCAGGACCACTTCACACACTCTAAATTGGGATTCTCTAACATGTACCATTCAAGCACAACTGATTTCGAGGTCGACTCGGAGATATGAAACCCCCAAGGGATCCTCTTATCCTACTCATAAGTCTTTTTCTCATTAATGGACCGAGAGAGGGAAGATGAATTCAAAATTCTATATAAACATGCCATTAGAAGACAAAAAATGAGAAGAAGTAAAGCAATGTTATCTTGGCAAAATTGTTACACAACAATCCAACATTTCATAGAGAAGAGGATTTCACCATTGAGAGAGTCTTCTTACTTCTTTGAGAGAAAGAGGAAGCTTGCAAGGAGATTGAAGAAAGAAAATTCCTTATTGAAATTTTTTTAGCACCATTGCTCAAACAATTCTCTCCTAGTGTTTGGAATTCATCTATTGTATCTCTTCTACTTTCAACAGTCAATAAAGGGTACCATTTTCCTAAATATTGTTGACTTGTTTGGTTCATTAAGCTTTGTTCTTTGCGTTTTCTAGCATAGTTTTTTTAGTTTATGTTTATGTATACATTGCTTCCATTGTTTCAATGTTTTGTTATTTAAGTTGTCCACTAACAACAAACAATTGTTTGTTGACTCCTTGTACGTAACAACCAACTCCAAGGGAAGTGTTTTCGGTACTCCATAGCAGCAGAAACACAACAACAATACCTAGAGAGCCCTCAAATAACATGACAAGATTTTTAAGAGACATGACAACACATTTCATTCAATTTAGGATAAGTTGGAGGAATAAAGAATAATATCCAATTTTCATGGGGAAGACAATTTCAACAAAGGAAAAAAATGACCCATCAATTATTCTTATTTCATAGATGTAATTAATTTTTTTTTTAATTTCTTAGCTTTTTTGGATATATTTTGTAGGATTTATACATATTGATATGGTAAAACCTTCATGTATGTGAAGCACATCTGGTTATTTAACTACTTTACTCTCTTTTTAAATTACAAATTGTTGAATATAATATGTTCTTTATATAATCCTTTCTATCAATTTTGTTGTATTTTTATTAATACAAATATTCTATTAGAATTAAGCAAAAAAAACCATAAGATTACCAATTTTATTTAGTGTTATATTTAATTTATATATGAAATTATGACAATATGTTAAAAAATAAGATATATTAAAAATATCAAATTTTAGATAAGAAAGTAATATAGCTTAGGTAACCAATAAATAAGTAGAATTCCCAAAAACGAAATATTACAGCTCAGGTAACCCATAAATAAGTAGAATTCCCAAAATTGAAAAGAAGAAAGAAAGAAGAGAAGTAGCAAAAACACATATTTTTACTAAAGGAAACTTCTTGAAATATAGGATAAAAGCTAGGTTTTGCAAATTCATTTAGGTTGTGACAATGTTAAGCATCACAATGTTTAAATTATTCTTGCTTTTGTTGTTTTAAACTCATGTTTAATTGTGTGTAGATAATCAATACATAATTATAAAAATATTGAGTTATAGTATGCTCAATTTAATTATAATAAATATTATATAATTTGTTTTTAAATTAATTAATATATTGAAAATTAAGTGTTTTTAGAATTTAATATAATATAATAGAATGGTATATATATATATATTATATATATATGATGGGTGTGCATTCGAGTTTTAAATTCAAGTATGTTAGTTGACATTTGAAGTGATAAGGGTGATGATAGGGAGGGAGGCAGGTTTGTTGGTCTCGACACCCCCACCTCATGCAAACACATTTGACATTTACAATTGGGATGAATCTCTACCATTGGATGGGATCACGGGATAAAATGGTGATGGGTTCATGTAGTAGTGAGTCTCCCTGTTTTGATTGTGCAATGAATTACCTCATACACACTTTGGTTGCTATTCAAAGAACTTCATTTTCTTAAGTTGGTTTGGTTAGCTATATGCATCACCAAGGAATGTTTCTCAATTCAGAGTCTCTGGGTAATGATTTAATCAATGATGAATTTAGTAGACACCACACTCAACATGTGCGAGCTTATTGCGCTATTACAACAACATTAGTGGACGGACCAACCTTCCTCCCTCTCCCACACTGCAACCCTCACCCTCCCCCTCCTCCCCAACAAGCTAGTCTTCCTCCTTTGCATCCCATTTTGTCTTTGGTCAATCTTATCCTCATAGCTCCTCATCAATTATATAGTGTTTTGCTCGTTTGGGGACAATGCTCTAGTGGGTTTCTTCATGCAACAACGGGTGACAATGGTGGCCATTGTTTTTCAGTCTTCCTTATTAGGTTGCACGTAACATTATTTCAATGTTTTATTTTTATTTGTCACTCCAAGCTTTGCACTTCATTCTCAATGTGGTCTCTTCCTTAGAGAAATGGCATTTTCAACCCCTAGGTTGTTATTCTCATCCCTTCTCACCTGGGCTCCTTTCTTTGTTTGACTTTTGTTTTGTTGAGATTTATCCCTATTGAGCATGCTTCGAGAGAGAGAGCGCTCCTAAAGAGGTGTTGAGGGTTGTGATGGACTTAACAACGCACATGCCTAGGTTAGAGGACTTGCAATATCATAAAGATATAGGGTGCATACACCACTAGTAGTGCAATAGGAAATTAAGGATATTCAACAGGAGGCGGAAAATGAGTGTGAAGATATATTAGACACTGAAGTGCTTGAGTCCATCTCCAATTGAATACCTAATCTAGGCTTAGAGAGAGGGCAATGCAACCAATATTTTACTCACTATATAGTTATATTGGTGTCTCAAGGAACTATTGAGTAAAGTATTATTCAAGTGGAATGAAAATCATGATGAGCTCCTACTCAGGATGAAGGAACAACAATTAATGTATGAAACTATGGATCAACGCTTACAATGCATTAAGAGAGGCCTCCTACATGATCGTGATCCTCCTCCTCTAGCTGATCCTGCTCCTCTAACGCATGGAAACTAATTACTTGAAATTGGTTATTTCTATTGGTTTTACTATTTATGTTAATTTCTTTCTCATGTCATATAAAGACTTACGATTTTTGTTATATATTAGCATACATATCATAAACATCTTGATAATTTTGATTCACTCTTACTCAAACCTCAAATTTTATTTTAATATAATTTCCACTCAACAAACCCAATCAATCTATAAAGCTTTTCAATTATATGTAATATAAATACAACTTTAATTGAATATAAAAACTGATCTTACCAAAAAAAATAACTATATATTAATTAAATAAATAAAAAATATATGAGATATATATAATTAATTAAACCAATTATATGGTAGAAAATTAATTTTTCCAAAACATTTAATAAATTAAAAAATAAAATAAATATGCCTTAATATTTAAAAAAAAATCAGTATATTTTACGGTTTAAATAAAAATATATCCATGTGATGAAATTTAATAAATCCAAAAACTTATTGATAATAGAAAGTCGTGTCGGAATATATTTATTGTTTATTCATAACTATGATCCTTCGGTTTTGGGTAACTTTATGCGCCTATACCAATCAACGTATCAAAGTAAAATGTGATAATTCAAACTTTCGGTTTAGAATTTTCAATAAAGATAATAAATTAAGTTATATAAAATAGACATAACTTTATAAAAGCGGACAATTCTTTCTTTTTGGTCCGGGTTCACTTTTCATATAAGTAAAAAGAATGAATTCTTTTTAAATCTATTTCGATGATAGCAATAAAATTTATGTTTATGATTATGATTACACTTTAAAAATTGTCATAATAATTTATAAATGGAAAAAGATTTAAACAATATTATAATGATATTGATAAGATTTTTATTTTGAAAATATAATGGAGTGTTAAATTGGATAATGTCAATATATCCAATAGTTATACTTTCTTTTGATAGTCAAGTTAGTGGATGATAGATATATCTACAATAATTTGAAGGTGATTCTTATTATTTTCCACCATCCAAATATCCAAATGTGTGTTAGTACTGTAATTTAGAATTTTTTTTTAAATAAGAGGTTAAAATGTATTATGAATAATTTGTAGTTTTATGTATGGGATTAAAGTTAAATGTTATTAAAAATTGTTTAATCTTATAAAGTAGATTTGATGATGATTATAAAGGATATTGGCTTTTTTATTTATATTATCTATGATTAAAGTACATTTTCAGCCCCCAAGTAAGATCTAAAAATTCTTTTGATTAGTTAAAAGCGCGTCTTCTTTGAACATAGGGGTTTTCTTGTTGATAATATTTATGTTGAAATTGTCTTTTTGGTCATGGAGTAAGATTTAAAAGTGTTTTTTATGGCTAAAAGCTAACAACTTAAGACATAAATGCATCAACAAGTCATGTTAAGTGGTGTAGTTATTCTTGGATAATGGTGATAAGTTAGATTACATTTGTGGAGAATAGCTCATGGTGGCTATGTTCATCTTGAATTGACCATTGAATTATAATAGGCTTTGTCGCCTCTTACAAAAGAAGGAACTAAGAGCAAGAAAGAAAATTTATACAAATATTGAGGGTATAAGTTTTCAAAGTTATTCATGATTTAAACGGAAAAAGAAAAAGAAGAAGAGGGTAGTGGAAGAGGAAAAAAGATGTAAGTTTATCTTAATATAAAGCATCAAACCATTTAAACGAACTTTTAAGGCTTTATTTATATAAACTAATATATTAAAAAATTTAAGTGATTAAGAGGAATAATTGTTATCCCCCTCTCCTTGATTGAGGTGTCGGAATATGTGCCAATAGAGGAGGGGGAGAGCTCGCCACTCCGCCATCTCCCATCACATTTAAGAGGGGGGATGACATGGTTATCCCTCCCAATGCAATCATACATGTTAATTGTAGTACATCCCTTCACATTAAGATGGAAACCTACATTCCTTCTATGAGCTCTCAACCCATTTGTCGCAGATTTATGTTCTTCTACAATCTTTGTGGAATTCTCCTACCATAGGTGGGATATTTCCCCCATGACACTAGCTTTGTGGAAACTTTGTCTTTCTGTCGTGGCTCTATATTCTTCTACAATCTCTATGGCAATCTTTCATCGTAGGTGGGATATCTCCCCCATGGGGCTGGATCTATGGAAATTTTGCCACATGAAGGCTTCGTTGCCCTAGATGTTGGCCTTCACTAAATGCACCTTGTGTTGATATTTCGTGTGTCAAGCAAGGTAATAACAACTAAGGAAACAATTCCTGGAACATCAGAAGCAATTGTAGCAGGGGACAGTGTCAGAACAAGAAGCGGTTGGTGACGATTTAGGCTTCATCCATACCAACTACATGCCCAATGGGTAGTCAGTTGTGGGGTAATTGTTTTTATGTCCAATCTTTGCATTCTCAGTTTGTCAGTATTTGCACGATGGAATATGGTTTATCGTCTACAGGGTGCCTTGACGGTGTGGATTCTCATTGTTTTGTTGGGGAATTTATGGTTATTTGACCCTTCTCGGTGCTACTCTCTACATGATCATCCTCTTTCACAACCTGTTAATCATATTCTAATGCCACTTTGGCATCCAAGTGCTAAATTCATTCTAATATTTTTCTAGACTCTTCAACCTATTTAACTGATTTTCCCTTCTATTGGGGGGCATCTTTACTAGGGCCTATCTCCTTAATTAGAATTATGCCCTACCCACAAATGACATCTCGTCGGGGGTCTAGAGATCAAGGCCCTCAAGGCTAGCCTTGGGCCTAGTCCCAAGCTAAGATTGTTGCAGCCATATTCAACTCCCCCATCCCTCTAGAAATCCAAGAGGAAATATATCAACTTGAAGCCTTAACTACTAATGATTGTCAAGCTTACTCTAATTTAAAAATCCAAAATGAAGATACTAGTTGGGTTCCCAACCTTGGTCATACCAGAGGATGATGGACCCAATATCTCAACTCCACCATCCTCAACTAGAAAATGAAGACACTCTTGGGTAGGTTCCTTAAGGAAAAGCACAAGGACCATAATGATAGTTTAGCTTGTCTTAATGAGATTCAACAATTCTAATGCCACCAATACTCCTATCTCATTAGTCTGGATACTCACTTGGCCCACAAGGGGTCATCTTCTATGCGGCCTCAAAACCCTAGATCTAGTAGGCACAAGCACCCAGGATCTACCCCCAGTCACTTCCTCGGATAATTGATGCTTCTTTCAACCTCTTGGCTAATGTTTTCTACTTTTAGTAGAATAGTTTCTTTATGCAATTGCCTAGTTAGCAACAACTGGCACTTGAAAGTTTGTATATCTAGCATAGGGCATGTCAGAAACTTGAAATGTAAGCCAATTTATTTTAGGGCGGTTCTGACTGGTAAAAGTAGACCATTATCAGTATTTCTAGTGTTAAGGTTAAACAATGATCTCTTATTTTGTATGGATGTTATTTTGATGTAATAGAAAACTTAATTAGCAAAAAATGATATCTTCCTCACTTGTAATGGCTTAGAACTCTATGATGATTTTTAATACCACTTTGGAATGAGGGAAAGTACCCAACACATCTCTCTCTCTCTCTCTCTCTCTCTCTCGCTCTCTCTCTCTCTCTATCGATATATATCTATATATATATATATATATATATATTATATATTATATATATATATATATATATATATATATAATATATATATATATATTATATATATATATTATATATATAGATATATATGAAAATTCAGGAAGATCCACCTAAAGGGATCACATCCCGCTAGTCAAACTCATAAGAACCTAACCCCAATAATGTCGAGGAGAATTGACCCTGTGACCTCCTAGTAGCAAGGTGCTTTAGCAAAGGATACTCAACCAATTTATATACAATGAAATTTAAATCACATATTAATATTATTTAATTAACATTCAAATGGAACATCCTTTATAATTAAAATTTGAAATTTCATTTATTGTGTGTATGTCAACTGATCTAATTATACATTAATATAATACAGAAAGGAGTACAACCTTGGTTGGTTGAGCTTACCAGACCTTATTGAATCATCCATAATTTGTTAAATTAATCCAACATTTACAAACAGTAAGTCATGGAAACCCCAACATTACTATATAAAACATTAAAATTAAAATTGCACGAATAACTATAAAACTACTAAGGAACATGGTTGAATAGACACACACAAAAGAAACATCCACATGAACACAAAAACATTATTCAAGATGAAATGGACCTGGATGAGGGGGAACATATAGTTCCTTTCCTTTGCTAGATTATTGCTCCACAAGTTCATCCTTGATGATGATTAGATTAGAGCTAGTGCTTTTAGAAGTGGATGTGCTCATGAGCTCCATCCTTTGTTCTTCCTTATCTAAACCCTCACCATAAACTTCAAATTTGAATCCGAAATTACTTTGCATAGTAAGGTGAATTTGGCTTCCAACCTTCACAACATATCCACAAATTTAGGCTCATACACTTTTTGTTTCTCAAGGAGAATTACCCCTGGGATTTTGACAAGCCAATAGAATTCCATTTCATTAAAACCTTGGTTTCTGATGACCAAGAAAAACCAAATTCCTCAACCCAACTTTGAAATTCAACACTAGTATGTTGTGTGGAGGCGAGTTGATGAGCTTGCTTCATAGAATTAACTCAAGCTTTGACCTCCTACTGAGTGAATGGGGTAACTCTATGTTAAAATTAAATTTGAGCTTGCTTGGAAGCACTCTCAATGATTTCACCTCAAGGATGTGAAGAGACATGCCTTTGGGGATGCATTCACCCCTATTCTTCTAAATAGCCCCTTGCCACTAGATTTATGTGCCTCCAACTTAACCATGAATACTTCACGATTGTAGGGTAGAAAAGCAAAACACCAACAAAGACCATTGTAAGATTTAATACAACCCTAAAGAAGCCTCTATTGCTCGAAGACAAAAGCATAGTACATGCGCCACAATGAGATAACAACCCAAAACCAATGGCCAACTAAAAAAAATACCAAACAATGCAACCCCAATAGAAATCTTATCTGCATGACTAGAAGAAAAACGAGTAAAGCCAACCTTTAGATTCCCACCCAACAACACCCAACAACAAGGGAAAATGATAATACCTTTACTAGTACCCAAAAACAATCAATAATTTCTACCCATTTACTAACAATAACAAAGAAGTTGAAACCATAAAAATTACACCAACATTGCATATTGCATTTACCCAGTGTAATTCCAACTAAAATTAACCTACCCATACCTTTGCATCATCACCTTAATATAAGCCATTACAATCCCAAACATGTTTACAAATTTGGTGAAAACCAAAACCATCCTACTTGGGACTTGTTGGATCTTTGGTACCAACATCCTCCCATTTCCTTGCTCAACACATACCCCGAAACCTTCTCTCACTTAAGTGTCATTCTCATCTAGTCTCAACAAGCATATAAACCATTGTGCTTTAGACATTGGCCTCCACTTGCCTCGTGGTCAGTTGGGCTCTCAAAACCCATGCTAACACCCGATGCAATAATTTATAGTTATATTTACTTATTAAATAATATTTTAATTATATTTAAAAAATAAATATATTATTTATTTAAAATTAAATTTTAATAAAAATACAATTAAAAATTATCTCTACTTTGTTTAACTTATCACAAATGTTTTAACTAAAAATAATTATACTTATTATATATGTCATATCTGCATGGTATTATGCATTTAGTTTTTCTTTTTTACTGTGTATTAGTTTGTTTTTGACCAAAATTGATTTCACTTATCCATAGTTTAACTTTGGGAATTCATTTTTTGTTATTTTTTTATTATTTAAATATATTTATCTTTAAGGTGATTGGTTGAGGTCTTATTATGAGTTATTTAGTAACTTCCATTTCTATTAGTTACTAATTTTTTGTTTTTAGTTTTATTTCTTTTTTTATTAAACTTTTTGATCTTTTTCTCCTCTCTTTCTTATTATTCTATTTACATGAATTATAATTTTTCCGTTCATATTTTCAATTTAAAATGAAATATTATTATATTAAAAACATATTTTAAATCATTTAAAATATATGTGTGTGTGTGTGTGTGTGTGTGTGTGTGTGTTGTGGGGGGGCGGGGGGGGGGGGGGGTGTGTGTGTTGGGGGGGGTGGAGGGGGCGCGTGTGTGGTTAAGCTTTGCAGGACCTTCCTTTTCTATTTTTTACAAGTTTACACCACATATGAGATAGGTGGCCTCAACTTGCCCTATGGGAAACCAAGTCTGTTGGCCACCTATCCTCGTTATAAGCCATCCAAAAACGATAAAGTATCAGTCATTCTAACCAAGCTATATACATATCAGTTTCATAATAAGAGTCTATATGTCTATAACATAAGCATACATTTTTAAAAATAAATGCTACCTGCAAGAACCAAAAAAATGCCCAAGAAACTGTCTATTCCTGTTATTCTTAGAGGTTGACTCAACCGGTGTCGGGTCCTTAGCAGAGTCACCAGGCATCTCAGCGAGCTCGATGATGCATGGGATGTGCCTTTGGAGTTTGTCTAGGTGGATGTCCTGCTTGTGTAGCTGGAATTGGATCATCTGCAAATCGTTTTTATAGTTAAGCATGTCTTGGAGAGTCAGTGCCATCCCCACTGAAATTTGCTCCATTGCCTTCCCCATAAGGCTCTTCATGAGCCAATATAGATAGAGGGTCTGTTTAAACTGTGTGATTCTGCCTCTAGTATTCCCGAGATCCGGAATTACAACCCTCCAGTTCTCCATCTCCTCCTCAGATATGCCTTCCTATTTTATTTCCCCCTCCCAATCTTTCAACAGCTTGCGGATGCCAGCATCTGTTCCCTCCCTGTAGGTTGTTGTCGCTTCATTGATGAGGCGTTCTATAGGTGTCCTCCCTCGTCTTGGTTCCGAGGTGCTCGAGTCAGTGGCTCGAGTCGGTTCCCACCCCCTTCTATCGCGTCCTCTTCCTTTTGTCGGTCGGGCCATCTCCGCTCTATCCCCTGCCTGTTTAAAAACAAAATGGATTAGCTCTTTGTGCCTTGTCTCATGCCTCTCTGGCATAATTCGGGTGACCCACCCCTCATGCAGCCAAGCACAATTGCCTCTACCCGGGTGTGCCTTCCTGTTCCCCTCTATCCTTTCCTGAGTTTTCCAGCTAGGTTGTGTCTTCCCATGCCCCTCTGCCCAGTAATGATGCGCCACTCCTCTGCCCAAAGAAGTTGCGCCACTCCTCTGCCACTCGTTATGCCATCGCTCATGCATTCTGTTTGCCCCACCACTTGCATTGTAATATAGATTCTCTCGACTACGCACATGGTGAGCTTCCCATTTCCATACTCGGTCAACACTCATGGCTCTCATAGCTAGCCCATCGAGCCAAACCACAGTCACCCCTAGTCGAGGTTGTGCCTTCCCCTACCCCTCTACCTAGTGATGTTGTGCCACTCCTCTGCCTAGTAAATCTGCCTCACTCCTCTGCCACTCACTCGGTCGTCGCTCATACATTACTTCTGGCTTACCACTCGCATTGTAATACAAATTCTCTCGACTAGGCACAGGAGGAGCTTCTCGTTCCCATACCCGGTCAATACTCATGGCTCTCACAGCCAGCCCTCCAAGCCATACCATAGTGACCCCTAGCCTTGTTGGTCTCCTCGACCATCCCCCCAATTCCCCTCCCTTGTCATCTCTCGAACCCCCCAACCATAAACAAACAGAGTTGCCATAGCAAGGGACTTGAAAGACCAAGAAACATACCCGAAAACACTCCGCTGATACCGCCAGTGGCAGCTCCACCTACTTGCTCCCGTGCTCCTTCGTCCATGAGCGGTCGCAACAATGTTATTCTCCCTGTCTCAAATTCCTTCTAATTCCCACTCTATCTTACCTTGTCGCTTCACATGTCCTTCCTTGCATGCCTCACCTCCTCCTTCATCCTGGCCATACCTTCCACTTCTCCCATCTCCTCTGTCAATCTACATGCGAGAGGCCACCACGCCCATCGCCATGAGCGTGTGGGGGGTGATGGGTGGTACCCTGCCATTATACCTCATGACTATCATATATGTTCGACGTCCCTTCCTGCGTCGAGCACACACCCTAATCGACGTATAAAAATTATATATAATAATAATAAAAGTAAAAAAAAAAGATATATATAAGAATACTTGTTTACCATATTTCTGTAATAATACGACATTCAACAATACTATGTTTTATTAATTATTTTATTTTTGTATTAATATATTTTTATTTATTTTAATTTTATTTTTTTTTATTAATTATTTTATTTTTGTAATAAAAATATTTTTATTTTAATTTAGTTAACCTATATATAAATTAAGAAATACTAACTATTATATTTTAAATTTAAAAAACTAACAACTTACTAGCTATTAATTTCAAAAAACAAAACTTAAAAAAACACGGACCTGAACTCCTTTTTGTTTCGATGGGAAGAGTGCCCCTTCACTCGGATTGCCCATACAATTTTGTCCTACTTATGAAGTGTTCTACGTAATGAGTTCGTCTCTTTTGTCAAGTTATTCATGTTCTTTTATATTATATCTAAAATATTTTATTGGGCTAACTTGCAAGATGTGCGCTCTTTAATTATATTGTTCAATTATTTATATAGTTTAATTATTTTATAGTTTTTTGGAGAATATTTTTCCATCATTTTACATTTATTAAACTAATTTCCAAAATCACCACATTTTTTAATAATATTAATTTTTTAAATAATCTTTTTTTTTAATATAATATTTATTAAAATTATAAATTATGTTAAAATATTTAATTTAATAATAATAATTGAGAATATAATTGAAAAAGTCTTTAATATTAAAATTATTGGTTTAAAATATGTCTATAATTCCACGCACCCGACCAAAAAGACAACATTTAAACTAATCAGCACTAAAGCATATAAAATTTGATTATAATTATAATTAGGCCGATAGGCCTTTCTTATGCATGAACTTTTCGTCAACACTTTTACTCTGAGCCGTTTGATCAGATAACACACTTTCAACCATCGATGTGAGCCAGAAAAGATCTGAACCAGAAAAGGAAACAACGGAAAATCAAAAAACTCTGGAGTACTCATTTTGACAAAATGCAAGATTTTCAGGACGCCATGCACCAGAGTATGCATCAGCCTTGCTGTTTCTATTATAAAGCTTTCCTCCCTCTGCCTCTTCAATGCAATTGCCATGCGTTTCATTCATCACATAGCCGAAAAGAGGAAAATAAGTGGCTGGAACTGCGCCTGGGCAGAGAATTTCTTGTCCCCGACGAGCAACCAATAAAGCAATTGCTTTGCCTGTGCTTGAATCAGTTCGGCCTTTCACGGTATTTATTAGGAAATCTTGATCTGGAATTCAAGATTTGCATGGATTTTATGGCATCCAGTGTGCTTCCATTCGTGAGCCGAAGAACCTGCAGAGTTTGGTCCTCAGCGAGGTCTGATGAATTCCGTTATCAAGCTTTTCCTTACATCGTTTCAGTGCACCAACGTGACTATGTTTCATGCCTTCGAGGGATCTTCCCCTGTCAATCCACTCAGAGCTACCTCGTGACTCAAGGAATTATTCCACAACTTTTTCTTTTTCTTACCATCGAGTTTAGTTATTTCAGATAGTCGTTCTTTACTGTCAACTCCTTTCTGTAATAATTATGAACATAAGGAGCAGGGTTTGTTGCTTCCTTCGTTGTAACAACAGTAACCATGATAATTTTTATTCTAATGTCTCTTATTTTATATATATGTGATAACAACCAGTTATGTTACAAGATAGATCTTTCCTCATTTCCCTCGTGAAACCCAGACTAGTATGGGCATTTACATTTACAGTTTTTGAGAACTGAGTGTTTAAAGATAGTACTTCTCACATTCACTCAGTAATTTTGTTTCAGAAAGATACTCTGGGTAATTTTGTTTCAGGAAGACATATTTAACTCATGGGTTCTTCGATTTTTTTTTTGTATATAAATGCAAAGTATGATTTTTTTTTTTATATGAATGCAAAGTATGAATGTGGTAAATATTGTGTTAAAATGCCTTAAATATTTACCAATATTTAGGCAGTGATTCATGGCTTAAATAATTTTTAGTATGTAGTCTTCCTCCTTATAAGAGAACATATTCGGTGTTGTGAAGTTTAATCTAGACTCACAAGTTTTCGACAAAAAATGGTTGTTCTTTTACATAACATTAACATGTTTATGTTATTTTTAAATTGATATTACATAATTCCTATTTTCCTCTAAGATTTCATTTGCATACTAACTATCTACCTTTTTGTTGGAACCCCTTTTTCTTGGAACATAGGGAGAAATTGATATTACATAATTCCCATTTTCCTCTAAGATTTCATTTGCATACTAACTATCTACCTTTTTGTTGAAACCCCTTTTTCTTGGAACATAGGGAGAAAAGTGGAGAAATAGCTAAAAAAAAAAATTCAAATAACAGACATTGTATTCCATTCTTTACTACATTTTCCTAATGTAATGTGTAGGGATAAACTTCTTCCTTTCGACAATTGTATTTTCAACAATTATATGTACACGTTTATACATGCATCTCTTTGACAGAGTCATTTAATTAAAAACAAGTTATATGCTTTGCTAGTAACTAAGCTCATAAACTTTACATAAAGAAAACTGCAAAACTGTAATATTTACTTATTTTTCAAAGTTTTGTATAATTAGTTCTTCGGACAGATTCACATCCCAACCGTGTAATAGACTACTACGTTTCCCAAGTGAGCCTTACTTTGGCCTAGTCCTTTCCTCTATCTTGTACCTTACTTTCGCCTAGTCCTTTCCTCTATCTTGTACCCGAGTCTCCGGATTCCCATTTTAATTGGCCCTAGTCCTTACATGGTTTCTTGCTTAATTGGCCCTGCAATATTCTTCGGTGGCCGCAGCCACGGCTCCTCAAATTTGTGCAGATTCTGTCAATGGAGCCATTAACGCTCCTGCTGCCATTCACGATTTCGAAGATATGGATTGTTCTTGGGCTTAACGACGAGGAAGCTTATGACTTCGCTTTTCAATCTCCTTGTTTCCTGCGAGCCTGTCGCGGATCTGGGCATGAAAGCGCTGAAATCACCTCTGATGGATTACGCTCCTTACAGAGTACCGCTTCTCAAAGCCGCGAAGCGGACTGCATTTTCTCATTTCTGCGCTGGTGAGAGCGTCCTCTCTCAGTGAAAAGAGAGTTAAAGAGATAGTTTATGATGCTGTTGAGATTGAACGGGAGTTTGTTTGTGATGCTCTTCCATGTGATCTTGTTGGGATGAATGCTAAACTCATCAGTCAGTACATTGACTTTGTTGCTAACAGGCTTCTGGTATGCATTTGTTATTTTCAGGAATAAGTACGGCTTTGTATCGTACATGCACATGATGTAATGTTTTACCAATTTAATTGGGCAATCTCTTTGTTGGCAATTCAGGTTGCATTGGGGTATAACAAAGTGTATAATGCACAAAATCCATTTGACTGGATGGAGCTAATCTCTCTTCCGTAAGTATTTGGTTTTTATTGTTGATTACATTTCCCATGTGTTTGTATTTACTTAGAAATTTGTAATTTTTATTGGGTTTCTTTTCAATGAATGTGTAGAGGGAAAACAAATTTCTTTGAAAAAAGAGTTGGGGAATACCAAAAGGCCTCTGTTATGTCTAGTTTGGGCAACATGGAGGGAACCATATATTTAAATTGGACGCAGATTTTTTAAATTTGATTAATTAGCCTCCCCATCTTGGGAGGGAAAGGATGGTGGCCCATTGTGCTTGTACAAAGATTTTCATTGAGTGAAATTTTGATGGTGTTTGAAGTTTCAAAATCAATCCTATCTTTTCCATTGTTTTGATTAATTAGATTGGGCTATTCCTTTAGGTTAACGGTGGCCCTTTGTGCTTGTACAAAAGGTTTTTTAATGAGAATGAATGCATTTGGGGTTTCAAAATTAAATTTCTTTTTTTTTAAATGTTTGTTAATACATTTGAGCCAATTATTTCAGGATCTATGTACGACAAATAAAAAATTGTTTACTAGTAAGATAATAAACAAATTGCCCTAGCATACAGGATGTCAATTTTCATGATCGTTAATACATCTGAGGCAATTATTTCAGAATCTATGCACAACAAACAACAAATTGTTTGCTAGTAAGATAATAAACAAAATGCCCTAGCATTTAATTCTTGAGCCATTTGAAAATTTATAAGCTACCCACTTCTTCTTTGTATGTAGCCTCAAATTGAACCTTAATATCAGGATTTGGCGCCAAGGACCTTGAATAAATACCCTAGAATGATATATTATGACTTAAGGCCATTAATACTCTTTGGTAAGTAGTCATACGGCTGTGATCATAATGCAACGAATACCAGTGAATGATGTTTATATAAGCCAATTCATATTGGCATTTTTCCAAACAGTCTATAAGCAAACTAAATTAGCAATTTAACAATCACGACTTGGACCCTCGAACAATGTATATCAGAAATAAGATTCATGAGTTCTATCATTAAATGCACATGAAATTACTCAACACTTGTCTGCTATATGTGGGATTTGGCATCATTTGTCATCAGCAGAACTGAGTTTTGAGAAATAAAGACCAGTGCCCTTGATATATTGCTATGAGGCAATGGAGTGTTGGCTTAGAAGAAACAACCGACTTAGTAATTTATATGATTAATGGAACCAGGTGTGTTGACCAAAGAAAAAATTGTTGAAATACGAATTTAGGTAGTTGAATTAACAGAGTACCAGAGCCCTTTTTAGGTTGAATGGGTTGAGGTATGGATGGAGGAGCTTGCTTTGTTGAAGATAAATGACTTTACCTTCCAATAATCTTCTTTGGTAATGATGAAATGTAGTCACTATCGCTGTAATATTAGCATATATAACAAATATTAATGGGAATTCACCAATAATGTATCCAATAGCCATGGGATATACCAGGTATTCACCAATAGTGTATCCAATAGCCAAGAATACAACTACTTGAGCCACCAAAGTATATATTGTGAAGTAAACACATTCATATTACTCAATAATAAATTCAACCTCAACTGAGAACACCATCATATACCAAATTAAAACTTCTCTCAGAAAATCAAAAAAATAATTCAATACTCAGTCTTTCCAAATATATCAGTATTAGGGTGATTGAATCAATATAAACCTTGGGTTTAAGGTGGATGGGCAATCTACAATATGATCAACATATTTATAGACATTCAAGTCGTGGTATGTAATATGCAGATCCAGTTATGACCATTTCATTCTTTGCATTCAATTAAGCTTAAAACAGAGATTTCAAAAAATATTCCTATTGAAGTGGAATAGTGGAGATAATGAATATGGAGAATACCCTCGACTGTCTATATGCCCCAAGGTGAACGGATGGACTGCTGCGCAAACTCTTCTTCCAGTTGTTGCTGCTCTGATCTCGAGGATGTATAATTCTATAGTGCCTTGTAAAGATGAGGTCAATATTGAGGTTTATATGAATGAGTATGGCATGGACGCTATCGTATTTGCACTGGCCAGGAAGAAGTCTGCCAAGAGTATGCAAAAGGATACCAGGGATCTCCAACAGTATGCCAGCTTGCTTATGCCACCTTCGAATCAGAAGTGGCTCAGGGAGGAGCTCGTTGCAATTGCTGAGTCGCAGATCCTATTTTCTTTCCCTTCATTTTGGTTTAAATTCCGCTTCTTTCTTTTGATTGATGCCGAATGAACCATCTTTGGTGTCAAGAGATTCATTGGGAGAAAGTAAGTACTCTGATCTCTGATTTGCCCATTTATTAGACAATTATATTTATTGCAAGTCTAATTCTTGCCTTGATATTGAACCCACAAGGGTGCCAGTCATGAAATTGGAATGTTAAGTCACGGGTCGAGCAACATTTTGGTTGGGGTCAGATCAGGATTTGGTTTCTACCCTATCCAAAATGATTTAAAACTTTTACTTGATGAGCACAATTAAATGAAAACATTTATTTTATATAGGTTTGAAGACAAAAAAGTTCAGAAGGATATGAAACTGGTACCATGCAAGATTGTGAACAAAGAAGAGAAACCTTATATTCAAGTTCAGGTACGAGATGGAGAGATAAGGGTATTTAGCCCTGAGGAAATTAGTGCTATGATTTTGACTAAGATGAAGGAGACTGTAGAAGCATTCCTTGGCAAGGCTATAAAGGATGCCGTGGTGATTGTCCCTGGTATGCTTTCTTTTCAACTTTTTTTTTAATGAGGTTGTGGGTAACCAATTGTTCACTGCATTGTCACTGTT